>PGIR01000106.1:0-140034 GCA_002812735.1 Scedosporium dehoogii
CTGTTTTTTTTTTTTTTTTTTTTTTTTTTTTCAGCCTGATCCTACTCAACTTCCCACCGACAGTTATATATATATCCACGTCTTCGGCCTTTAGTCTTGCGGAGTGTTGATCTACGTGGTGAAGGTGAGAGAGGGGACCACAGAATCGTTCCGAGTAGCGGAAGAGTGGACGGCGGGCCAGCATAAGACTACAGAAAAGTTACTGACGGATTCAGTGCTAGTATGAGCAATCATCATCCAGTTTATATTTCGTATCTATTCTTATTCTGTTATGAGATTTCAACGCCTTTCCGAAACAATATGAAACAGCTTCAACAAGGAACGGCAAACGTATTCACGCTGATCATTCGTTGCTTTTCTAGGGGCAAAATTCCTTGTCTCCCGTCTGGCCAGTCCACTCAAAGTGCACCACATCCGCAATCCTCCGAAGAACGGTCGGGTCGAGCAGGCTGCGCGTCATATCAGCCAGCCAAGCATCATGTTCCTTCCCCTGAGTCCTGATGACCGCGTACGTCCCATCCATATCGACTCGCTTCTTCCAAACAGAAGGGTGGATGCTAGTCGAAGCCAAGGTGCCGTAGCTCGACAGAGCATCCAGCAGCTCCTGGTAGGAACTCTGGTTCTTTTGCGAAGAGTATTCGCATTGAGGGTAAGTTCCGACCTCACGAGCGCCTGTGAGAAGTTCGTACAGCTTGTGGTGCGAAGCCAAGACGGCCCAATTACAAAAGGCCATGATGACCTTAGCGCACAGAGGATTAGAGCGGATGAGCTCGACGGAGATCCCCACGACCCTGGAGATGAGAGAGTCAAGATATTCGCAAAAGTTGCCTCTGACGCCGCGTAGCACGACGTTCTCACGCTGCTTCCGCAACGTATCGCTCCTGAAATCAACAATGTCGTTGATGAGCGTGCATACTTCCGCGAGACGCATGTACTCCCCTTCGCCAATCTCTCGCCCCGTCGCGAGAGACGCCGGGACGATGCCGTGGCTAATGGCGATGTCGATGTGGCGCTGCGCGATCATGCTGGTCATGTGGCTGCCGTGAACGCCCTCGGGAAGTCGGGCGCGAGCGTGGTCCGCGTAGTAACCCAGCACGCGGAATTGAACCGTCATCCCCACCAGGATGCGGAGGTGCCATTCGGTCACTGACCCGGCGAGGGTGCAGAGTTTGAGGAAGGCGTATGCGGCGGCGCCGACTTTTTGGAGAAGTTTCAGCGTGGGGCCGTCCGCTGCGGCGCTGTAGTCTCCGATCAAGATGTCGTTTCCTGCGTCGGCGACGGCCCGTAGAATACCTTCGTCGCACCAGCCTGACCCGCAGGCGGCGGCGAAGTAGTACTTGGCATCTGCGCACATTTTAAGACCCTCCGCAGTAGGGTAGAGCTCCTTGTGCAAGTCAGATGCGGTGTCGTTCTGAGGGTGTGGTCGTCGATCGGGAGCCAGGACGGCGGGGATGTTGGCCATGGCTCCGGGGCCCTGACAAGTGTCTGGAGGGGGTAGCATGCCGGCGTTGGCGAGGAGCAGGTCGCTTACTGCCACGCGCATGTTCTCTGCCGAGAAGAGTCCGTCGCAGTGGTCGCCCGAAGACCACTCGTCGAACTTGGATAGGACCTGGTCCATTGCGTCCAGAGCGTTTCGTACGGACTCGCAGTCCACATGGTCAAGGATGTTTGCAACTGTCGCGTGTTCTGGGACGGGAAAGAGACCGTTGCAAGCGCAAGATGTTACGGGGTTGAAACTCTGAGAGAGAACATCTGTTGCGTCGCCAGACGGTGCCTTGGATCCTCCGAGGAGGACCTGCCCGTTGGCGTGGAGTCGCTTGAAGGATCGAACTGCGTTTTGGAGGACTTCGTAATCCAGGAGCTTCACAAGATTTGGACCCCGGAATAGCTCTCCCAGCTCCTCCAAAGTCAAGCCTGTTTTCTCGTTCTCCGAGCCGTCATCTTCGGCGGCGCTCGAAAGCCAGGCGTCAACCCAGGCTGTATACGCCAGGGTGCAGATATCTCTTTGGTGAAGAGGGAGATTCATTGTTGAGTCGCGGAGATGGCTTAACGCTATGAGAAGGAAAGATTCGGTGAGAAGGAGAGATTCTGTGAGGAAAGATGCTGTGAGGAGGAGAGACGCTATGAGAAGGTGAGATGCCGTGAGGAGAGACGCAGTGATAAGGAGAGTGGATGTCTTTTACACGCCTATGGCAGCTTAATTTTTTTTCTGTCCTCCTCTCCCTTGCTTCCATCTTTCTCATCTTCTTATCATATTTTTTGGGGGCCCTCCGCCTTGCAGAGACCAGATGTCCTAATATTGGACAATGGCATCGCAAGCGGTTAGAGCTTGATGCTTGCATGAACTAGTGACTGTTTTCTCTTCTCCTATTCACGACCCACGCTCTTCTTGGAGCTCGGGCGTTTACGGGTCCTGCCGATCTTTTTTTCTTCCTTTCCAAGCCCAGTTGCCGAATGACGACTTCATAAAAAAGCAGAGGAAGAAACGCGATGCAGTGATTTTATCCCAATAGATATAGCCCTTAGGGCTTAAGCACTAATCCCACCTTCCCACTTCGTCGTTTTTGTTGGAGTATCACTGGGCCACATTCCTCGGACGGGGCCGTCATCTTCCCCCAGGACATCGGCGACAGAGCCTGCCCTTGTTCAGCTAGGGTCCCTACGGCCTTACCCGGTGCCAAGGCCCCGAAGACGCAGATAAAAATAGATGCAACACTACGATGGTTTAGGGAAAGGACCAGGACATTGTATCGTGGAGGGCCGAGCCGTGAAATAGGTAGATCCCGAGCTCGTCTCGGGAACTTTAGCGGCCCGTAAGCCGGCATCGGGCAACTAAGTCGTGTCCAAGGCTCTAATGGAGCTTGGATTATCAAGCAGAACTTTGGTGGCACCGGCGACTATTTAAGGAACTGTAATTAGCGGTAGGAGGTGGAAGGGGAGACAGAGTCGGCGCTTTTCAGGAGGCTGAACCGGCGCATCATGGCAACTCCAGTACCCTTCTTGTCTGGCAACCCTGTCACTCTGATCCGATTTGCAGTTCGTGGAGGGGAAAAGGGAACTGCGACATGGTCTCACAGTCAGAGTCAGCCCTATAACGGGATTTTGATACCGCCCGCGGCAATTTATAGTAGTTTCCATCTGTGCGCCCCCACACACTTTCCGCACTTGCTGATCGCCCGAAGAGAAAAATCAAGTGGAATGTCCAAAGAGGCTCTCTCCAATCAGTCAAACGACTGGCTCAGTCGAGCTCAGTAGCGGCGATATTCAGCTCAGCCAGGAAAAAAGGAGTGGAGATTCTGGGCATCTTCCTCGCTCCGATATTCACACAGATTTACATTGTACTCTCTCAGCTATTGAGATGACAGGCACCTCAATCCAGACATATCCCAGAATAAAGTCTGAAAATAAGGTAATCTGAACATCGCATCATTTAAATTACTTGTTGGCAATCAATCATTGACGAGCTCGACATTGGAAACAACTCTGCGTGGGTCATCAACACCGGAGGACTCCTGACTAGATATGGTGCCCGGACTTTGATGCTCCAATGTTGTACCCAGTGAGTCTAGAGACAACACAAGACTGGTTTGCTTCCTGTAATCGGTCAGCTTGTAGATTCCGGTGATTGGTCTATGGGTAATGACTCCGAAGGCACCTCACTCTCTCCGAAGCCGAATTTCAAGGGAGAGGGTTAGCTTGTTACGGCCTGTCAACCCAACCATCTGGTGTATCTGTATCTCTTCAGTCTACAAACCATTCACCGATTGCGGAAATTGGCAGCATCCTCACCTTCACTTCGTATCTGATGCCGTCTTAGTGATGATGTGCTGGAGTCTGTAGAACCAGTTATCTCTCGGTGAGATTGTGGAGATGTTTGCTCCATTTACATTGCACATGAAGTCCCGGAGAGACTGGATTGGGTAGAAGGGCAATATCGACGATAGCGGAAATCGCTAACGCTAACCATTACATGCAGCATGTAGGTGCGTACATACGTAGGCCATGTGGAGACTAGAAGACTAGGTTGGGTGTTGGCAGGGAATAGGCTGGCGGGGGCTGGCTGGGGTCTAGAAATGTAGAAGACTCCCTCGAACTGAGGCAGAGAGGTGTGTATAACAGGAATATCAGAATATCCCATGAGAGTAAGGTCAGGGAATGAATTTGCGGTTCTTGTATGTGATTGTCTGGTCAGTCTGACTCTGAGGCTTTGGGTAGATTTTAGTCTGTGAGTCAACGTGTTCTCGCACCTCGTGGCCCGGCTGCCATCTTCGATACCTCTTATTACTTGCATGCATATCTATCTCTCTGCTTCATCGGACAGTCTGGAGCTTCTGGGATCGATCATCTCTGCTATGGACGAAGCGTAGAGCTGGGGCCATTGTGCATTGTTATTTTGCGGAAGGAGTGACTCAAGCAAGCCTTCCTTGAAACATTCGCTCCTGCCCTGTGAATACTCGACTTGGAATCGCCCTGGGAAGGAGCCGACGAGCGCCTCGAGCCTTCCCTTTGCTCCATCCTTCATCCGCATCACGAGCTCCCCTTCGCCTTCCCCATCCGCGCTGCCGTCTCGAGTTCCAGTCCCTTACTTCCTCCAGTCTACAATGTTTCTCGCCTCTATAAAATAGTCCAGCAACACACTCTTCTTCACTTTTCCCCTTTCTCACATCAATCCATTCCAATCCGTGGGGGTGAATTTAACAAGCAGCTTTTCGAGAGAAAAAAATAAGAAAAGGAATTCCTCCCATCACCATACACACCCCAAGCCTCTACCGCCCTCCCCTATTCTCATAGTTCTTTTTTTCGGTTTTTTTTATTCACCACCACATTTATTTTTCCCCCCAAACAGCACAATTTAACATATAATCCCCGTCCCATTTCCCACCCGCAACAATGACGATGGCGAACTCCAACAGGAACGAGAAGCTCCTGGCGTTCATCGCCGGGCTGAGCCCGCAGCAGATCCTCGACCTCCTCCCCGAGAACGTCGTCAGCGGTCTTTCCGCTCTCCTCTCCCAACATCCTGCTGGCCAGGATGGAACCTTTCAATTCCAAGGACCTGTCGCCTTCGCCAATGGCAGGTCTTTGTCGGGCAGTACTCTCGGCTCTTCCTCGCCTGTTGGCTCTGGCCACAGTCCTGAGGGTACGTCGGGTGATGAGCCTGAGGTGAAGGTTGAGAAGGCGAAGAGGCCTTTGAATGCCTTTATCGCCTTTCGAAGTAAGTTTGGTCTCGCTTTTATTGCCTGTTTCCTTTCTACTTTTCTTTCCCCTTTCCGTCTTCACCTTATTCTCTACATCAAGCTTGAAATGATCTAATTCTTTTAAACTTTCTTTTATTCAAGGTTACTACAAGACCATTTTCCTCAAGTCCCCTCAGAAGGAAGTGTCTTCGTATATCACAGTCCTCTGGGCCGGCGAGCACTTCCGCAACAAATGGGCTCTCATCGCCAAGGTGTACTCCTTCGTACGCGACGAAGTCGGCAAGGACAACGCCAACGTCGCCGACTTCCTGGCGATTGCCTGCCCCATTATGCTGATCGTACCGCCCCAGTCGTATCTTCAAGCGCTTGGTTGGGTCCAGGCTCGCGATGCCTCGGGACACGCCTACATCACGCAGGATAGGAATACTGCGCAGGCGTTGATCGCGGCTCTTGAGAACCAGGCCAGCCCCGCGACGGAGCTCGACCTTCTTGTCCAGTGCACGCAAGCTGGATACATGGCGCAGTACTCTGACGTACTCATTGAGAAGCTTGCGAATAAGCTCAATACCATCATGTCGCCCAACGTTGTGTCTTCTTCCAATAATGACCAGGACATGATTCTCGATGGTGGTCAATTCTTTCCGAACGGTATAGATAACAACATGGGTATGAAGTCCGCGCTTCTCAGTCCCGATACGGCGGATATCCAGATGCAGAGCATCGAGACCTTTGTCGATTAGGAGTCGGCCACTGCTCTCGATGCCGAGATCGAATCGACGGACGGCAACGCGACCGACGCGACCGACGCGGCCAATGAGGCTGACCCGACTGACATTGACCAATTCGTTTCTGCGAGTGGTGGACCCATTTGGGATCCTAACTATAATTACTTTCAGTATGAGACTTTTCCTGAGAAGACTTAGGGCGATATTCTTCTTTTTTTTCTTCTTTTATTACGGTCATGATGATACCAAGGTGGTTGAATGGGGAGGAAAAGGCGGAACTGGGCTGGCTCTGGAGTCAGCTCGGCATATTTAGCATGGTATAGCATGGTCTGACCTCAAGGGAGGGTATTTCCAGGGAATTTTTCTCTACGTAATGCAACGACTTGATGAATTTCACGAAATCAAAAATGGTCTGTTTGAGGGAGGACTTTTGTTTTAGAAAAAGTCAATAAACGAACAGTTTATATACCCTCAAATCGGGGCGAAGCAAATTGAGCTGTGCAAGGTAGTGACTGTAGGTCGACACGAGCCGAGTCGAGGTATGCCGTGCCGAGTATCTCCTCACGAGCTAAGTAATATACTTGAAACATCTTTTCCTTCTTCTTTCCCAGTCTCTTGTGCTTAATTCAGCCCGATTGAAGTCTGCCGTCTTCAACATGTCGGCTCCAGTGCCTCCTCCATCATGATCAATTGACGATGCTGGTCCCCCAACGAATCCAAGAAATTGCCCGTCAACTCGCTCCTTCCTCTCAGCCAAGACCAACCAGCCATTTAGATCCAACACCCCCTCTTCATCCCATCCATAAGAACTATTACCATGAAGAAAAAAAAATTGATTAATCCATCCACCCGAAATTTTCTTTTTTTCGCGTCTGCAAGGGATGAAGTCCATAAGGATCGTCGTCCAGGTTTCAATGTTCAGCCCGGCAGGACGCAAGCTGCAAGGGAGAAAAGAAGGGGGGGGTGTAGTCAACTTAGGCTTTGTTAAATTGGCCAATTAACGTTGGTTCGTTTTGACGACGGGGGCGGGAAGCGGGGATGACCCTGGTACGGTGGGTAGCTACTGCTTCGTACTGCTTGAACGGTGGGGGGCAATGGCGGCAGATGGGGTGTGGGGATGATTTGGGGATGAGGGGGGAGGGGCGTGTGGATTTGGAGATTGTTGTGGGTGGATCGGACCGTGGACTTGGGACGGAAGGATGGATTTGGAGAGGCGAGATGGGATGGATTAGCTGCTATACACCAAATATAATATATAGATCGCGATCCATCTTTCTTCTCTCTCTCTCTCTCTTTTTTTTTTTTTTTTTTTTTTAACCCTGGCTCATATCTTTCCTGGTCCTGTGACATCTCTCATGCAAACACGCCCTCATTGGACCTGGTCCACCGTTTCATGCGGCCCGTTAGTTGTCCACGGCAAGTGGCAAGAAAGAGGCGGCTCCTCATCACTTTGCACTTGTTTGGCGTCGAACTCGATATCACAGTTCAGGGTCAGCTGGAAGCCGCAGCACAAAGTACCTGTCGACAGAACCTGTCGACAGAAAGTAGGGCATTTCAAACCACAGCGACCACACCGGCTCTCGAACTGGAGAGCCTCCCTCGTCCAGATTAGGAAAAGAAGAATATCTGCTGGCGGGCCAAACAAGCGTCTGACCGGCATGGTAGGACAAACAACCAGGGATCCCCCGCCTTCGAACCCTGGTCTCCTGGCCTCTTTTCTTTTTCACAAAAACCCGGTATTGACGAGTCCTGTCACACGTAACGCAGCTTTCAGCAAGTACGAAAGTACACGACACATGTTGAACTTGTGGACAAGTTAAATCAAATTTGTTTGCTGTCTTACTTCGTACAGGTTGCATCGTTGTGTTGCAAGGGCGAGTCCGAGCTTTTCCGCTTTGCCCCGCTCTCCACGTGCTCCAAAATATTACCATATTCGGATGATCTTTTGGGAGCACAAAATGTCGAAGGCTGCCTGGACCTGGATGAGGAGAAGGGCATACCTGCAGGATATCTTTCTGGGCATCATTGATCTCTCTTATAAAATTGACTTCTCTTTTCCCTCCACTGTTTTTATTTCATATCCTTTTTTCATCTCTTCTTCTTTTGCCCTTTTTATATACACACATTCCCTGGAATGTAAGATTATTTTGAAGAGACCAGATCCGGATGCAAATACTTGCTTTCTCTACAGTCCACACAAACCCGAGGCCAAAAAATGATGCATCACAATCACAAATCGCTTCTGTAAGACAAACATGAACTTCTTCTCTTGCAGCCCTGCAAGAACCCCAGCTCCGCATAATGCACCCTTCGACATTGTCTTTTCCTTTTGGGGGGGGGGGGGGGGGGAACGCCTGATAGGTTCCATCGAGCGGTGCGGAAGAAAAAAAAAAACCCCCCACTCGCTCTCACTCTCGCTTCGCACACATGACTGTTGATTTTTTTTGTTTTGTTTGCTAAACTTGCATCATTTTGGCTTATCTTTGTTGGACAAACTCATGAAGGACGGTGGAGATTGATGGTGATGCATTTGTGTGTGTGTTGGGGGATGGATGCCCATGGGCTGCGGCGGAAGAGAGAGAAGTAGTAATAAGAAGATTCAAGAGGAAAAAAAAAATATAAAAATATAAAAAATATAAAAATTTAAGAAAAGAAAACAAGGAGGAAATGCAAGAGAGAGTTTCGGAAGAGAGAGTAGAGTGGTCACATTCCGCATCATAATCTGCTGCCGAGTTTAGAAGCGAGAGCTCTCCGAGTAGATCTCACATAACAACACCAAGTGACAAGACGGAAAGAAAATCCGACCGGAAAAAGCCATGTTCATTTAAATACTCGCTAATACATCTACAAACTACGGTTCCCACGAAGAAAAGAGGATGACGGCCTGTCTGTCTGCCTGTCCCAAGTCCACTTGACCCTGATGACGCAAGAGCAACAAATAACCAGGTTGACCCAAGTAACATTCTCACCCTTCCCGGCTTCTGCGCATCATCACCAACCAACGAACCCCATCTTACACACATCACCCCCCCCGCCGCACTTCCTTCTCCCCCTGCTTCCAGGTTAATCCCTCCTCTCTTACTCTTCCTGGTACGAAATCTTGCGCATTTCGCCGAGCCGGATACGAGCTGCCGATAGAGCGTTCTCGAGCTGGAGAATCTCGACCTGTAGACACATGAATCGTTAGTACCTGATAATAATAAGAAAGAAAAAAAAGTGGAAAGTGTATTTTCCCAGAGAAAATGATGAGAGAGGGAGAGACAAGGGAACTCACCTGCTGCTCCATCTCGCGCACCTTGAACTCGTGCGCCCCCAGCTTCGAATAATCCACCTTCTCCTCCCCCTCCTGGTTCCTCTCCCTAATAATCGCCTGCACCTGCCTAACAAGCGCCCTACACGCCGCCCCCACTGCTTTGCTCGCCTGCTCCAGCTCGTCCTGGCTCTTGCTCATGAAGCCCGCCTTGACGCGGCTGGCCGCCACGAGCTGCGCCGTCGAAGCCGCAACGTCGTTGGACGCCACGATGAGCTGCTCGGGGCTGTTTCGGCCCGACAGCACCCCGTCCGCCGTCTCGATGAGTGTGTTGGTCGACGACGCTACGGCCTTGGCTGCTGAGATGAGACCCTGCGTCCATCGGTTGTTCTTCTTGTAGAACGCCGTGCGGGACGACGAGCCGCGGCCCGCTTGCACGATCTCCTGCTGCGTTGCCGTGGCAGCCTTGATGAGACGCGCGATGGCCGTCGTGATAGCGGTCGCTGCGTCGAGGATCGAGTCGTGAACCTTGAGTTCATACGTCGAGTACCCGTCGCGCGGCTTATTCTTGAGCTTGGCGAGGCGCGCCGCAGCCGCCGCGATGGCGTCCGCCGCCTTCAACAGCTCCTGGTCCACGAGGTCGCCGAGGTCACCCTTGCCCACGAGCTTGCCGAACGTCGGCGCGAACGTCTCCACGAGCTTGTTCAACTTCTGCAGGTGGATCTGCACGTCGTTGTTATTGTTAATAACAACGTCCGTCTTCTGAATCGGGTCCATGCCGTCGAGCCGGAAACTCTGCACGGCGCGGAAGAACCGGACCGTCGCCTGCGCCGACTGCCGCGCGCCGCCCATGAGGTTGTCGCCTTGCTTGTCGTCTGCCGCGAGACGGAGGAGGCCCTTGGTGTTGGTGCAGACATCGCCGATGGCGCCCGCAAAGACGTTGATGGCCCTGATGAGCTCGGCGTGCGAGGCGTTGGGACCGTCTGCGATAAAGTTGTTGAACGCCGTGGCGAACTCCATCGCGCTCGCCGACGTCTTTTCGATCTGCGACAGCACGTACGTCGGCGACGCGTTCTGGTTACCCGCCTGCATTGTAGAGTCCAGCTCGTACAGCGCCTCATCTACCCGATGAACAGCGGACTGCAGCACCGAGTCGATGATGTCGTTGATCTTGTCCAAGTTGGCCAAGATGATGGCGTCAATCTCGCCGTCGAGCGCGTGGTCGGTTTCGCCATGGTTCTGCTTGAGCTCATTGAGCTCGAGGAGGGTCTGATCCATCCCCGCCTTGTATACCTCGAGCTCCTCCTCCTTCTCGCGGAGCAGCTGCTCGAGGTCCGAGCTGCCGTCACGCAGCTTGTTCTGCACGTCTTCGAGAGCACGCGATTTATTGCGCAGCGCCTCCTCGAGGTCGGCGATCTCGCGGTTATACTTGGACAACATAGCCGACAGCTCGTTGCCCTTGCTGCGCTCGAGGTTATCGGCACGGTCGAGGGCCATGCGCAGCTCGCGCTTGAGCTTTTCGACCTCGTCTTTGTTGGAGCCGCTAAGGCGGTCCTTCTCGTGCAGCGCGCGGTCTCGCTCGCGGATCATGTCAGCCAGCTCGAGGTTCTTGGTCTTGATCTCGCGCTCGAGCTTTTCACGCTTGTCGATGGCCTCCTGGGCGCTCGCCGCCTTGAGCTGCACCGATTTGAATTTTTGTAAAAGGTCAAGGTGCTCGTGCCGAAGCTGCGAGTAGAGCTTGGCAAGAGCCTCATACTTAGACCTCCAAGTATTGACCTGCTCCTGCAGCGCGCGGATCTGCTCGTCCTTGCTAGTGATTTGCTGACCGTAGTTAGCTTGAAGGGACAGTATCTCGCCTTCAAGGCCTTTGACACGCTGGTCGTATTGCTGCAGCATAAGCTGATCGCGCTCGTACTGGGCCCTAGCGTTCAGATTCTCCTGCTCGAGCTCAGCTAGTCGGCCCTGGGTCTGCCATTGTGCCTGCTGCGCTAGAAGACGCTCTTGTTCCAGTCGCTGCTGCTCAGCCAACTTGCGTTGTTGCTCCTCAAAGTCGCGCTGGGCCTGTAGTTGAGCCTGCTGCTGAGCTAGAAGTGCTTGCTGTTGCTTCTCTTGAAGAATTCTCTGCTGCTCCTCGTATTCGCGGTTCTGGCGATCTAGCTCGTTCTTCCAGAACTCGTTGATCTCATCCGGCGCATCGTTTTTGGGTGCCGGAGTCGGTGAGGGAGCCCTCTCGATCTCTTGCTTCGGCCTTGCGGGCAGCGCAGGAGCTTCATCATCGACGGCAAGGAGGTTGGGAGGGTCCTGCGGGAGCTTGGGGACGCTGATGAGACTGGTAAGGTATCGGAGATTGGAGCATTCGTAGTAGAACTTGACTAGGCGGTAATGTTGGGCGCCGTATCGCTCGCGTAGAGGTTCTAAGGCCTCGTCATCGCCGGTGGCTGAGGGGAGCTAATGTTAGAATGACGTCCATTAAGTGGGGTCTATCTTTTTTTTTCAAGTCCGACGTCGCACGCGGCACGCGCAAAGTAACATAGCCTAGAGACAGCGCAGGGCGAGAAGCACTTACATGAATGCATCGCCCTCAGCATGCTCGTGATAAATTTATAGATCCCATAGCTCTCCTGCACCAGCGGCACCAGTGCCGAGATGCGACACTCATTGTTCCCCACGTGCCGGAAATGGGAGAAGATGAGCTTCTGGAACTGATCGATCCTATCCTGCAGCGTCATCAGGTCTGTAATTGTCTCGTATCCTTCGTTCGGGTCGTTGATGGCCTTGAGACTGAGGTACTCCTCGTATTCGAACGTGCCGTTGAACTCGGGGTGCTGTCGGTGGAACGAGAGCTTGGCGAGGAGGTAATTGACGTAGTCTCGAATAAGCTGGCCGTAGCCTCGAATGCCGTCGCCCGAAACTCCGCGGTTGAGACTATCGATCCAGCTGCGGTTCGCCATGGCTTCCTTGAGGGTGTTGGGGTGGCCTTCTTGGAGCACCTTGTGGATGGTGATGAGAGCTTTGAATGTCTGTACTTCATCGGCGAGAATGGGTTGGCTGTAAAACGATGGTGGCGAGGGTTAGATTCGGCACCTTCTAAGCAGATGCAAAGCTCGAAGAGATCAACGGGATCGGGGAAGAACATACACCTTCATGCCGGTCCAGAAGGCATGGGAGGACCTGTGGTCCCAAGTATACACAATACAGCTCCGCACATGTTTACGCTTCGGCGCCGTCTCGTCGGGACTCGTTGCTTTCTTGATACTAATGTTGAGATCCTGATCGGTCCTGAAACAAGTGACAACAGCATATTAGAATCGTGGGCGACGGAGATTCGAAGGGAAAAGGGGGGGCAACAAGTCGCAGTAGCATTGCGTTCTCTGCAAGCTGTTTCGAGAAGATGACATACTTGGTATGTGTTATGGTGGACATCTTGAAGCTCGTAGCTGCCGATCAGCAGCTTCGTAGTTACGGACAATATCAACACAATGAGATGGGAAGGAGAATTGAGCGGCAGGCCGACATGCCCTTAACTCGTTAATAGCTGACGTCTGAGATGCTTGATTGCTTTGGGGCTAGGCTGCCAGTAATAGCGCTGTGTCGTGAGATTAGCAACGTCATCACGTGATATCTTACGTGGCCCCTGCGCACCTTGCTCATGCAAAGTTGGCTGCAAGTGACATCCGCCATGCTCCTTCCAAATTATTTCGAGGAATCTACGAAGTAGTTCGCATCTCAGAACAGCTTTGCCAAGCCGCCGCCGTTGAGAGTGAAACAGCCTTCGAGGCGACAGACGTAGTCAATAATGATTCCTTTCTTTTCTTTTTCTATGCGGCTACAAGGTGAATATGCTCGCTGTTAATACAGTACGATATCGTACACGGCCACCCACTTATGTCGAGAAAATGAGCCGAACTTGACCTGCCTAGTGTACTTACACTGAAAGCTCATCCCAGGCCTGGCCAAGGCGGCTTGCCTCCCTCACATTGGATCCCAATTGATCCTCCCGTCCCCGTTGATGGAAGTCCCTCAAGCTTGAAGCCGGGACCCGTTAGGCAACGGTACAGCCTCCTCGGGTGCCCCGGGAGGCCAGTAGCTTGCCACATTGACTTTTCCCCAGACTTTGCACTGCGCAAATAAAAAAAATTGGAGGTGATCTGGACTGGCGCACCATCATTTCCCTGCCCAGATTATATGGCGAATCGCAGGGGAACGGTGGAATGGCGGTTTCGACTCACATCTGGGAATTAGTGGCATCTTCCCCCGGCAGAGCGGGTGATTATCGAGTCATCGGCATCGTGCTATGTGTTCGTAAGGCTTCGACTTAAAAACCGGCTCATCCAGGCAAGGTTAACCCGCCTTCCTACCCTCTTAAGTTTCGCAAATTGAGGGCGTGATATAATGCCCCAAGAAGACCAGAATCAACACTCTTAGGCGCATGTAAAACCTAGGTAGCTCCAGCATTCGCCTCCGAAAGCTTCCTGAGCGGCCCTACGAAGCGAGGACACAAGATACGGAGATCATATGGACCGACGGCATCAGGCAGCTGAGGATCTGTTCACCGCTAAAGACCAAGCTTTCCTTGGACCCGGGAGCGCCTCCAGGGGCAGTTAATCTGGACCCCTGGGTTCGTCAATGGCATACTTCCGTATCGTCTGGCTGCACTCTTTCGCCATCTCTTTCATCTCCACGCGGCCTATTTTGTACTCGGCCTTTCGGAACTTTGCAGCCAATCTCGTGCGGCAGTGGCTGGCGAACAAAGTTTGCACACCCTTCAGTCTGTTTCGTGAGTAATATGTTCGCGGGGAGAACTCTTTCTTGTCGGCCGTTCATAGATGTTTTACGCTTGAAGAAGGGGAAAAGGATATAAATACGAGGGCGGGGGGGGGGGGGGGAGAGAGGGAAACCCTCACCCAGCGCATTCACCGATATATTCCTGCTGATATTCTCCTATCTCAATGTGGAATGGCGAGACGGGCTGGAAGATCAATAGAGTGCAGTCAATCATTATATCGTTCCGCATTTAAAACAACTATACACCGTGGCACCGTGGGATTGCCCAAGTTCCCGAGATTCAACTTTCCCCTATGAGAGAAGAAGTCGGGAACTGTGTAGACGACAGAGTTGAGCTGCTGCTCAGATGGAGAACGCCCTTCTTCGTCCTTTGGCAGGAGGTAACATAGCTCAAACTCCTACATTTGCAGTTTTATCGCATAAACGGAGGGTTCACAGCTGAATCCCCGAGAAAGTGCCAGCTTTGGCCGGAAAATCCAGCCTCTTCGGGGATTGGGCATCTCAGCTGCAGGATCCGGATTGCTGGCGAGCAACGGCCCCTTGTGTCTAAACGAGGACAATCTCCGGACAAGCCTCTTCGTTCCAATCATCAATGACGACGGCACTGTAGACGTAGCTAACGGCCTTGTACAAAGTACATGCGGAGGGCCAGAGGATCGACGCACCTGCTTCGGGTCTTGAAGTCCCTGTTGTATGGCGGAGATCATTCTGCAGAGCAGGCGGCCCTGAACCCAGATACTGACCAGCTCCACCGTGGTTATTATTCGGGCTCTCAATTCCAATCTCTTGGCCGAAATATCTGCCTGAGCTTTGAATACCTTTCTTTTTGGATGCCCGGAGGTCGCAAGGGAGACTGGAATCGTCGGCTCCCTCGAGAAGGCTTGAGCCGCTACTGTTGCTGTCAGTGGAATCCTCGGCCTCTACTTTCCCCTCCAGACCTTGCGGCACATGGGACTCTCCAGAT
Source organism: Scedosporium dehoogii (assembly GCA_002812735.1). Classification (NCBI taxonomy): domain Eukaryota; kingdom Fungi; phylum Ascomycota; class Sordariomycetes; order Microascales; family Microascaceae; genus Scedosporium; species Scedosporium dehoogii. Next base: position 14,923 of record PGIR01000106.1, read on the forward strand.
GATCGGTCAGAAGTGATATCCTTGAATATATCAGCCTCCCCCACCGCTAAATGTGCTGTGTGGACACTTTCCAAGGAGTCTAATCTCTCAGAGGAGCTTAGTGCAAGCATCGATCGGAAAGGCCGCTGATGAGGGAGGCATTCCACAACATCGCTGCCCCGTACCTCGCTTGGGGATGGTCGTTCTGAATGGTTCGAGGCCGACTGGACTTGTAGGGTAGTATGCCGGGCCGGGGGAGAAAAGACCTTTGATGCCGATATCTGGATCGCTGGCATGGAGTGGTGCCATGCCGTGGCCATCTCGTTTGCTACGTCCATCTCCCCAGTTACGGTATCTTTTCGTTGCCCATGCTCAGGCCCATGAGTATCAGACAACGCTCTGTGGGGCAGACTCGGGCTCCCAACTAGACAATCTAACACTCTCTCTGTAGTATCCTTTGCAAATATCTAGTAGATCAAGTTTTTGTCGTCTAAGAGGGTTTTCAAGGGGAATATTACCAGACTACTTTCGGAGCTTAGAGCGGGCCAAGTCTAGGGCAAGGAACGTCTGACAGCCTCTCCCTCGATAGCGGCACCCTTCTTCTCACAGATTATGGCAAAGATAGTTAAATAGGCGTAATAGCTGGAGCTCTCTTTTCCCGCAATCCTTCTCTTCGCCCGCAACACAGCCTTGCAGATGCCCAAGAGTAACTGCCTCCAGGAGATCGTATATTGGCAGGCTCTTGGCAGATTTGGACTTGGGTAGCGCGAGGAGCAGGGAGGATGTGTTATCCCATTTTTCGAGTGTGAAAAGACAGAGAGCGAGCTGAAGCTTCAAGGGAGCAGGTGTACGTTTAGCGGAGCGATCGCCAGTGGTTTTCCCAATTGCCGTTCTCAAGAATTCCTCTGCTTTGGATTAGTTCCCTTACATGAAGCTGTCGTAGGCGAGATCTTCCAGGTTTCGGCGAAAACCAAGTCCTACATCAGACTCACTGGAACCTGATTTGGCATCATCTTCACCAAAGTTGACAGAGTGATAGGGGTTTATGCCACGGTGCGCAAAGTCCTTCTTCCCCTCCTTGTCTGGTATGGTTGGGGTCTGTGACGCGTCTATTTGTGTGCGAAGAAGGCTACCACCTTCTTCGGTCGCTATGCTTCCAGAATCGAACTCCGGGATAATGAGCAAGCCGTCGTTCCAGAGTTCGATACGGTCCCTCTTTCGTCGGCGAGAGCAACGCCAAACTCACTTCCTCCCCACGTCGATGAGCTCGTACTGGCCGCGTTGCTGGTTGCATAGTGGAACTTCTGAGCCGCTTTAGCGAGTCCCTCGAGGTTTCGAGCCTGGGTACTACATTGCTTCACGGTCTTTTCGACAGCTAAGAGTTTCGCTAAACAGCTGACTTCTCCTGAGAGATTTACGACTTTGGTGTTAATGTTCTTGATATTGTTGATGAGATTGAAGAGCGAGGTGGAAATTTTCAAGGATGGTTAGCCCGAGATGATGGAATTAACCAGAAATAAATACTCCTTGCGTGAGTGTTTCCTCGTCTACATCTTTCTCTAGCTCTGCCTCTAACCAAGGTAACAACTATTTCTAGTGTCTTCTGGTGCATCATCCTGCCGAGACTGATACGAACGTATGGGTGCTTCCAAGGGAACCGGCCGAAGACTTGAAGGGATGGCTAGCCTTCGGCGCCTTTATCAGGGCCGCGGTCAGTCCCGAGCTGGGATCTAGATGACGACGGTGTGACCTCCAGCGAGGAAGCAGGGCTGCGAACGGAGACGTAATAGCTATCGTTTATCGTTTCCATTTAGCATTGTCGGCGGTTTGAACTGAGTGATGTGCTATGCCAAGTCTAGTAATAGGCATACTCGCACCTCCTTGATACTGCAAAGGGAACCAAAACTGGAATTCGTGCCCTCAATTGGGATTTTCTTTTAAGAATACCAGGTGAAGCCAGTATCATAGCTTTCTTCCTTCTCGAGCTCCGACGGTCCCGTCTATACTGCTTTCTCCCTTTTGCCGCCCTCCCCTTCCTTGCCGTAAATGACGATCTCTACTTCTCCTTTGCTCACGGCGTCCTCGATCCCATCCCCAGCAGAATCCGATGTGAAACTGGTTCTGTAGTTATATATCCATCAACCGGACCACCTGCATTCCTTGACACTCGACACTGACTTTCGTACCCCGTCCAAGCTTTGCAGGGACAAATAACTAATGAAGCCATAAACGAAGGCCGGCAAATGATCACAAAGACCGATCGCGGACAAGCGCTGGTAAATGACTTATTGACGGTCACAGCTGTCAGGGAAATCGTATACGAAGAGCGATCACAGCTACGCGGAGCTCCGCTTAGAGGAGCCGGCGTCTTAGGGAGCCCGGAGATCTCCTTCTCCCAGACTCGGCCGAAGCCTCTAGTTCCGGAGTTCGGCCGGGCCCGAATCGTCGGAGCAGCCGGCGTACATATCTGGCAGTGTAAAAAAACGGAGACTGTATGAGGAAATATCGTAAAAGAGAAATGGGCTGAGAGCTGATTCGAGGGAAACTCTTCCGGATTCCCCGACCTCTGTGAAATAATCCCACTACATATGTAGTGCATTTCTACATTTACGGCTCGAGGCGCACGAGTCTACAAGATGCACATCCTGGCATACACCCTCTGAAATCGGTGCCCATTGACGTAAAGAGAGCCACCCTTTCGGGGCCTCGTGTCAGTCCAAACCTTCAAAACATGTAAGCTAAGGCAGCTAAGATCGATAGATCGGGCCTGGCTGGCGAAGAAAAAGGAAAGCCCTGGAAAGTCATGCAGCTGTCATCTTGACAAGGAGGAGCGGGAGGAGGATGTAGAGCGCCACAAATGTCTTACATGTCCACTCATTCGAGGTGCCTTGCTTTTTTCGTCTTTCTTCTGACTTCTCTACACGGCCCTCACCCTTTGCTCCTCAGCTCTCGGGGAAGGGTAAATCAGCGAAGGCGAGTTGGGCACGCACAGAAGTGAAGAATGGCGGAGACGAAAACATCCAAGGTAGTTAGGTGGAGAAGAAATCGATATGTAAATGTGCAGGTGGATATGCCAGCGGAGAAGGGACTCGATGATGGTGCGCGGACGTGGAGCGGAGGGTGTCGGAGGGTTGGGCACTCTTGAGGATCAAGATGCATGCTTTGGCTCGCACTTCAGCTGGAGTTTGTTCGCGGTCCATCTTGAGGCCCCTGACCTTGGATGGGAGCTGGGGGAGCAGAGAGATCAACACGGATCCTCTTGCTTTCACTGGAGCAGATCGCCAACTCGGTTCGCGGAGGAGAAATGTGAAGCCCCTGTCGATGGTCCAGACTTGAACTTCTTCTATCGAACGCCTCTGAGCTCCGCCTCGCTGATATTACGTCGCTGTCCCACGCGTATCCTTCTTCCTTTGAGGCGAAGTACTGCTTTGCATTTCTTGGGACACGACACGATTCTTGGTCCTCAAGGTGCGCACGGCCAGGCCAACATATCGATACAACCCTTGCCCTAGCATATTACTCACGCTCATACGGTATCCCCTACACCGCCCTAACTTCTCCACAATAATTTCCACCACGATCGGGGTTCTGGGGTGGAGACGCCCGATAAGCCATGCCAGTTTCTTCACATCCCGCCCACGTCACCAAAAAAATGCAAGCTTCCATCTTCGTCTTTTGGCGAGAGGGAAGCCAGAAGATGCCCAAGGCGGAGGTTTATATGACCAAGGCCGGTTACGAAAGAGGAAACCGTTTCTTATGTGGGGGCTTGTGGTGGAGCAACAGTCCGGGATATGCCTGGCCTCGCATTGACGAGGCGGTCTCGCTCACCGAAACCAGGGGAAGGGAGATTGCCAACGGAGGAAGTTTACAACACATCATAATAGATCCCCCAACTATAACTTACGTGTATTCGTTCCATGATTCCGAGATATGCCCCGAGAAAGAAACGCCACGGCTGTCCCCAGTCTATATTATGCATTATGCACGAAAGGGAAGCGAATACACAAAGCTCGCATCTGACGTCAAAACCCGCGCCGGGGATGTTCATCCACGCCCAATCCATAAATGGAGAATTGGAATAATGGTTGGCAATGCATGAATAATGTAAACTAGTGACGCCTCGCTTTTCTTTTTTTTCACTTTCGCTTTCGTTTAAACCGAAGTGTTGGAGTGACTTCGGTCTGGATCTCCATCTGAGCTCCTTGTGGCGTTAGGGATTTTTTGCCTTTGGGATGGAGGTGGTAGCTAATATTGCGGGGAAGGCGGATACTTACGAATTTTGCTGTTCCATCTTTTCCTTAAAAGAGAAGAATTAAAGAAGCTGATTCGTGATTGGGGCAAGACGAAAGCGAATGTGAAGGCTTTGGTTGTGAAGCTTGCTGCCCGAACAAGTGCGGCCTAAACTCTGTGAGATATTGGGACATGTAAGTGGCCATGAGAACAGTGGGTTAGAGCATTCCCCGATAGGAATCGAACAGCGGATTCCCTGTTCCTTTTCATGGAGGTAAGGCAGGGGACGGAGGTGAATGGGAACGGTGTCCTTAGAAAAGTAAACATTAAGATGTAGACATGTAATTCTTCGCTCCGTAGAACTTATCGTAAGACTTGAATTCCCAGGATATCTTCATCCTTGTCCTTTCTAGACCGTTAACTCCCCATCCCGTAGAGATCTCATGTTGGTCTCTGCTTCCTTCCCTAAAGTTAGGGAAAGCGAGTGCCAACATCTGAGATCCCTCGTGTATTAATTCCGCCGCCGAAAGACTCCGTAGAATATATAATACATTTTAACAACAATAATATGAAGCCAAACCAGCTAGTCTTTGAAAAGCTGGAACAACGATAAAAGCTAGAAATCGAACCGTAACAAAACATCACATCGGGCAGGTTTCTCATTGCTCATCATAGGGCGGAAGCGGGGTCGCTGGCCTATTCTTCGCGACCTCCTTAAGCTCAGGCACCGTAAGCATCAGCTCCCGTAGCGCCTGCCTCTCCGATCGGTAAAACTCTCGTTGCCTCGTGAGCTCGATCACGCGGCCGCCGAGATATCGGTTCTCCTCCTGGAGCTGCGCCATCTTGGATTTCTCCTCGGCGGCTTGGTCGGCTTTCCGGCGTCTGTAGCGTGCTGACGCGTCGGCGTTCTTCTGTCGCTTGTCTCCGGCTTCCTTGGATGCTGTGTAAGTGTCAATTCGTACGAGGAACATGTCCTCTACGGGCTTGTTGAGAGATGCCATGTGGGGCGCCGCGACCTCGCCGGTCATCATGGGACCTTGCAGGCCAGTAATGGGTGGCAGGCCTCCTGGATGCATTCCGTGATGGTAGGCGCCTGGAGCTCCGGAAAGTCCAGGTACGGGTGATGAGTAAGAAGTTTGGTGGGTAGACGCGTATGGTGCAGGCGGATGCGCTGCGCCACGGTAGTAGGCGTTATGAGGTGAGGTTTCCATATGGTCTGTGGCAATTATTGTCAGTTACAGAACCATGGGTATCCAGTGCTTTACGTGTCAAAACAGGAAGAAAAGCTCAAAAGCTTGACGGGGATTTGGGTTGACGGACCGGCATGTGGGTAGGACGCTGGGGTTCGTAGTCCGTTTGGACTGTTCGAGGGGACTCGAGAATTGCTACGAGAAGGGGGCGTTGAAATAGGAACATCGCTCGTGTTCCCGCTGTTAATATCGGACTCGGACATCATATCGTGTTCAGAAGCCCCGTCGTTGAGGAGAGAATAGAGAGCTGAGCGTCGCGGAGCCATGGCTGCTGGTAAGAATCGGAACGGACTTGATCAAATGACCTTCGGAAAGTATTCAAAGTCAACTCCCCACCAGATTCCCGGTCAAGATTTGCAATCACAATGGAGATGGAGTATTAATCGAAGGAGTCTGGGAGAGCGGAGACGGGAAGTGACAGAGTGGGGAAAAAGGCCTTTATGGAAAGAATGGAAAGTGAGTCTTGAGTGAGAATCTGCGTCGCCAAGGTGAACCAGACTTCTGGTCTATGCGAGTGATCGCCGAGTAGTGGCAGATTGCATGAAGTTATATAGCAGTCTCTCTGTCAAGACATCTTCTTAAACTAGGCGCGAGGGATGGCGTGCATCTGGGCGCCGCTGCTATGGATGTCCACCCCCGGCGGGCCCACCAATTAGTCTGCCAGCGGGTCAAACAAAGCGACCCATCATGAGTATTCTAGCCCTGGTTGGGGAGATCCTCTGGGGATCGGGCAGGTAGGCTAGGCCACCGACAGCGAATGGTTAAGCCGTATCAGGTAATGCTTAGATGACGATGGGATTCGGTCAAATACTCCGGAGAGCTAGCCACTTGATAGAAAGTCTCTGTCAATAGAGCGATGAGGCTGAACGCGCCACGTCGATTGGAAGGGGAGTAACCGCCGCTAGGGAAGGCGACGGATAACAGACCCGCCTTGGTTTTTCATTCTTCATGTTCGTGATACTTGGCGTGCAGTCTCCCATGCCTGGTCCGGGATCAGGGGTAGGGACTAGATCGCGGTATCCACCATTCCTGTTCCTGCCACCAGGTTGCGACGCCTGGCTCTGTCATGAGACTTACAACAACTGCCGGTAGGGCTGCTCCTGCGATGCGTGGTTCAAGCACCTTCCGAAAAGTTGCAGAAGTGAGATCAGAGTCTCAGTAGTGCAGATGCACGATGGCTGCGGGCCCGGCACGCCGGGATGAGGGGCCTGGGAAATTAGCAAGCAGATCTGCGATCCTCGCCTAGAGATCAAATTGGCCACTGTCTGAGTCGTGGAGAGTAGGTGGATGGCTGATGGCTGATGTTAGCCTCTGGATGTGAGTGCATTGGCTTATGAACCAGACGAAGTTGACATCTAAGAATCATCTGCATCACTCGCAGGTGTCGCCGGGCAATTACTCGGACTATTGCCGAAGCGGTTCAAGACATATGTCGTTATCCTCTGAGACAAAAAAGATGACTTGGTAATATTTTAATAGCCACCCTCCTGCCTTTTCTCTAAATCCGTCATATCTGACAGAAATCGTGGCGCGTTGGCGTTTGTTACTTAGTAGAGATCTCGTCTCACTTGCTCCATAGTATGGTCCAAGGCTCGTCGTTGCGAAATAGCGTCTGGTTTAGTTCGCGTATTTGCCAGGAGCGAGATGTGATCTCCTTACGCGCCCCCTTGGCCCGAGTCAATCTCAGCGTCAGTACGCCTGCCCAGTTGCCCAGAAAAAGAATTATTTTTCCCTTGGAAAAAATAGGGCACTGAATGCAGGGCTTCTCCAGATGGTGTTGCACCACCCCTGCCTTGAACCGCAAAACACAAGGCTAGCGGGTGCAGCTTCAGCTTCGCAAGGGGGCAGGATGCGCACACTAGGCCGTCCGTGGAGCTAATGTTCCGGTGTCTCAGTGTGGTAACCCTGGTTGGCGGTGCGCCTGAGGGTGCTATGGTGGGCCCATGCATTCGAGTCAATCAAGGGTCCTCTTCATCAATTGATGAATGAAATCGCACACCCTTAAATAACTGCTTGTAAAGTTTAGTGCATTGATTGATGTCGTCGATGCCTGCGGGGAGTGGTTGAGGCGGTTGAGGCGTGGTCTATGATGATCTCCTCTGATGGAGATTGGATATCATTTCTCCCCTGCATGTAGTTTACAAAGGTAGGGTGCTGAGAGAAATTACTCCGTACCAACAGCGTTACCAATTCCGCAACAAACATTTCCCGGAAGCCGAGAATTGTGGGAACTTTACTTTTCCCGAGTGGCAGGTAAATTGCCAACCGGTTCCTTCCCTTGCCGGCTCCACTCCGGGAACCCGGTAATCGGTGGGTCCCTCGCACTTGCCGAGTGTATCACGATCAAAATATGCAGACGTCCGGACCGGGAAACTTCGTTACACAGAACGTACGACAGAAGTAGCACTTAACTCGGGCATGTGGTATCTGCAGGTACGAAGTAGATTACTTCACATTTATGCTGTAAATATACCGTCCCTTCAGGTCTCTCAATGTCCCTAAGTATCTCGCGGGTGGGGAAGTTAACCTTCGCTGCGGCAGGCCAACCACAGGATCAACTGGCCCCAAAACCCCATTGGAAGCTGCGAGCAGACAAATACTGTCCACGTCGGTTCGACCGGTCAACATCATTCAATTTAATCTTATTGACTTGAGGTTGCCCTCGACCGATCAGTGTTTCATTACCTTGGTAGATTGTTGGCCGTTGTAATTATATGCCAACCGTTGAACCGTTGGTGGGTTGATGCTGCCTACGGAGTACTTTGGCAAGAGAGTCTGGAATCTGGAAGGTGCTCCTGCTCGATTATTCCGATCTGGTGCGCCCCTTCGTCTTCTTGCTTTCGAAGAAGGTCCGATCGAATCAGATAAATGGACAATTTTACTTGTGCACTTCATTTGTGCTTCTTGATACTTTTGGTGAATACGACACAATTAGGACAATCTTGTGCGCTTAGTTGTATTTGGCTTTTTATGTTCAACTTGATCTTCCTGAATCAGCCAACATCAGGAACTCGACACAATGCATCAACCCATCAATGGTCATCAATCGAAGCAAATCGGCTCTGCTCATGGTGCTGTCACCGTCCCTTCAAGATCCTGGTCATCAAGCCTCCTTCTAGCTCCCTCGCTTAACCGTCGGCTTACAAAATGGGACTTTGCTTCGGCGTTAATCCCTTCATTTTTCCCCCCCCTCCTATTCCGCCCCAGGCATCCGATTGAGCTTAAAGTGGCTGTCAACGATCGTGAATTGGCCAATGATCCTAGCGGGTTAACCTCTAATCCAGCGTCCCTCGAACCTTGCCTGGCGTCCCTCGGTTCCCCCCGTTCAATTTGGATATTCGAGAATCAGTACCTCGGTATGCAACCAGCTCTCCCGTCTCATCTCTGTCCAGCTTTATGAAGGATCGAAGCGCAGTGCTGTGCTGCTGCTTCATATAAACGAGATGATATCACGCCTAGCCAGTCGGGTTGGGCTCCGAGGCCCGTTGCTGTGGCACACTACGCAAATATCAATATGCATGCATGGAATGGCCTCGAGAATTAAAGCCGAGGGCTGCCGCATAAAGACAGAAAAACAATGGAACCAACGTCCTCCAACTTGACAGACTGATACTCTTTGAGCATGTTGACCGACTCCGCTCCATTACTGATGATAAATCCAAACTCCTCACGTCCCGCCGAAATAATAGCGAGTGCTTTCTTATCTTGCGCGAGTTCAAGATGATACCCTTGCCGGAGCATGATCTTCAAACTTCAATCAGCGAGGAGTCCCTCGCTTTCCCAGAATGATTTCCTATTCTATATACTATTGTACATATTGGCCATCTGAGTTTGGCGGCTATTAGGCTTTTCCTCCGCTGTTGTTCACCCGCATATTAATGCACGGAACCTTCATCCAGAAGCGGGCAAATGAGGCGATGTGTCCAAAATTTCCGCTGCAGCGGGCCCTCATTTTGGTGCTAAACTTTACTTTCCACTCCGTCTTTTCCACTCCTTATCCTCTTGCTGAGCATGCAAGGCGGCCTTTTCTCTTTTCCTCTTTTGCCTGTTGAAGTCTTCGAACGTTTTCAATTTCTCACCCTCATTACCTACTTGACATGCCTGGTGTATAGTCACAGCAAAGCGGCCGTGACCATTGCTGTGGGTGCGAGATGACTCCATTGTAGCGCTCGGAGGATTGATAATTCCAGTACGCGGCTTTCTCGAAATCTACACGTGCGGCTGGTTAGCAACGAGCCATGGGATTGGTGTAAGCCCCGAAGATCAACATCTACAAGGTCCATGACGTACTTCAAGTTATCGCGGGTGATTTTTGCTATTTTATCCCGTATTTTTTATTCTCTTTGGTTCTCGAGTGTGGACAGTTGGCAAAGTATGTGGTTTAACGAAGGATTTGGAAGAAGAAGAAGTCCATCATGCTGCTTAAGTACGAAGTCAACCGCCTTGTGGTTCAAGTTTTGACGCCCGGAAACACAAAGACCGGGCAAACCGGGCGAACTCCAAAGTGATTGTCACCTGTGACGGAGTCATCTACATGGTGATCGATTCCTTGCCCACGGTATAAGGCAAGACATGGATAACGCCTTGATTATAATCTTCGTGGTCGTCAATTTAGTCCTATTTCTCATTGCCATCGGCCATTAGACCACCGCAGAGACGCGTCCCACCACGTTTTTTGAAACAGGAGAACCTCATTCCATTATGATTGGTCTTGTCTGACATCACCATACCCTCATCCTTCTTTGTTTTACTACTTAAGTTGAGGCTACCACACAAGTGTGCTAGGATCGCGTTAATCGCCAATCTTCTACTTCGTAAGTCATTGAGTCATTCGCGGGCGGGGGGCGAGTTCACGAATTTGTGAGGCGAGGGCTTCTCTGACTGCTACTGGATGCTGTTAGCCAGCTGAAGCAAGGCGAACAAAAGGCGGTTCGGGGCAGTGTCCCTCCCTCCAATCAGCTTCAAGCATAGAAGTCCTTGGTCCGAAGCCAGGTATCATTCGGCATTCCCAAAATAACAGGGAATCGTCACCAGCAACCATAAGCCTGGTGCTCGGCTTGAGGCGGATTCGCGTTCTCTTTCTCCAGGGTCTTGGATTTCCAATTCATCTAAATCCTTCGTCACTACGGAGAATATCGAAAAGTGCGTGCGGCACCTGACGTCTTGGTAAGAGCCATATAATCCCGGCAAAGCGGAATGAAAGCGACTATTGATCGAGCCAGATTGAGAGGAAATTGACGGGCTCCTCAAATTTTAACTCTTGGGGTAAATGTGGTCTGAGGTATTATGGGGCCTGACGAAAACTGGGGGAAAAAAACATCAGGATTTGATCTCTTGGCACTCCATCGAGAAAAGGCCAGGACCTCGCTTTTTCGTGCGCCGATCTATCGCGGCGATTTATACGAGGGGAAAAAAAATCCATGCTTTGCCATTCCCACGGTACTTTCGGGCCGGAAGCGCTTGGCGAGAGCCGCAGAAGTTTTCTGATGTCATCAGCAGTTTGAAAGGCCTCAGCATATGCCAGATGTCAGCCTCCCAGTGTCTCAGTTCCCGGTCTGCCACTCGGTTACTCTATCAAGTTCTAACAAATTGTCATATTGTTGCTAACGAACAGGTCTGCCTCGCTTCAATATGTCGTCAATAGTAGGTGAATACGAAATAGTGAGGCTCCCAATTGTATGCATAGTGCCGAGCGTCAACTTAGCGTGGAGGCTCCAAAGCTGGCGACGAGCTCGGCATTCAGCACTCTAGAGTATTGTCTGTGCGAAGAGGGTAGCGGGAACCGCTGGCAGATCTTCTTTGGAACCCTTGCCCTGCTGGGCGGGACGTTTACGCCCTGGATCCGGGAGGCGCACAGACATAGGCAATTGCGTCTTGTTTTACTCCCCCGCCTCGTCTCTGATGCTGTTTGATTTTTTTTTTTTCTTTTTTTTTTCTGTCTTTCTTTTTCTCAACTTCCAATTCCCTTCTGGGACTGGGCAGCCAGAAATTTACGCTCAAAGGGAAAGCCTGCTCAGACCTCGGATGCTGCTGTGGGCCAGGCGAGAATCCTTCCGTGGGGTTATCGTGTGTTCCCCCAGGTGGCACGACACAGTTTGCCAATGATCAGTCGACTCGTTCTTCCGCTAATGCCTCCAATTCCGCTCCGACGCCAACATACTCGTCTTGCCGAGCTGGGTTACGTTACAGTGCAGAACCCCTGAGGCCACGTCTTCACCGACCCAGCATTGTGGATTCAGGACCAGTTCATCCCTACTATGGTTTGTGTGCACCCCAATGCGTCTTGATGTCTTGTGTTGGGGACCATTTTCAAGATATCTTGATCATGTTGAATTTTCTTCTCGCACCTGAGTGGTTGGAAGGGCTCCGCCTCCATGCATGTTTTGACTTTTTCGTCTTGATGAAAAGTTGTTTTCTGACAGCGAAGACAATAGCAAAAGCAACGAGAGAGTAGCTACTGTCATCGAGTTGTGGAAAAGGTGAGATCTAAGACTAACAGGGCAGAGAGAATGCGTGTGTGGCATTCCCTCCTCTTAAACAGCCAGGGTCTATTAGTGCTCGATCTTGAATCTGTTCCAGTCTCTATCTCCCCGCCTCGTTGTCGGGTCCGAAAAAGCAATTTCTAAATCATAGTCCAAGACCCTAGTGGGACATTGATGTGTCTTTTGACTTTTTTCTGTCTTTTCTTCTTCTGATTTTTTTATTTTCACCTTTTCTTTTGGCTTATTTTCTTTTTGGTGCGGTGCCATTGGGATGCCAAATGAGCGACATTGACGATGCTCAGAGTCTCGAGAGACTTGGCTGGATCCAATTGATATGTTTGCTGTCTCTGGTTCACCCACCATCCCTGTTCCCCCCCTCAATGATCCGACGGCAGTTCTCGCAAGTTGCGGAGAGCAAGGATCAGTTGAGGCTACAACGCAGTCTTCTGCTGCAGGGAACAGCTCGACACCAGGCTCGGGATGCAAGGTCGTGCATGCCGCTACCCAGCATTGGACAAGGACCTTGCCATGGCGTCCGATAGCTCCCGCAGTCATGCTAGACAGGCACCAAGCTCTCGCCATCCTCGACTATCAGCGGATGCCAACATCACCTTTCTACCCCTGACGCCGAGGGCCCCGAAACCTAATGGCGCAACAGGTTATGCCGTGTGATGTGTTTCCATTTTGTTCTGTACCTACATGAAAGACGCTTCAGGGCTCATGCTTTCCGCTCAACGCCATCAATCGAGTCCGTTCAAGTTCCGATTTGCTGGAAATGCCCAGGTGACGGGGATCCCTCAAAGAACAATCCCATACTTGCACTACCTAGTACGCCTCCAGCTCGTTTTTTCTCCCACTATGGACGAATTCTGGTAATTGGATGGGTCGTTATTGGCTGGTTCCTGTCTAGCGATATCAACGCACTTGCTTCTTCGTACCACTTCGTCTCGAGACCATCGAACCGCACCTTCGTTTTTTTCCCTCTAGGATTTTCTTGATTCTCTTTTTTCCCCTTTCTTTTTCTATCTAATATTTTTCTTTTCTGTTTTAAACAAGCAGCTTGACGACCCAACCTGCTTTAGTATTCAGACATTCATTGCCTTTTCCCCCCTCACTGTCCCTCATTATCTTTTTCAGTCTTCATGATAAACTTATACTAGAACACATCTTCTTCTTCCCAACACGCACAAAGAGTGTATATAGCAGCAACCCCCTCATTTAGAGTTGCTTTTGGCAGAAGTCGGCTATCGACAGCTTACTTGCCCCAATTAGCATCGAGCCATTTGATGTCGTCTCCTCTCGAGTAGTTCCCGAACCCACCTCATGCCATTCCGAGGAGGTACCACCGTATATATCGTGTCCGATGTCCCCTTGCCCCCTGTGGTTCCTCGTCCCCCGGATTTCGATCTCTTGATCCCGCAGATCGCTCATCAAATCACACACATATCCCTGCAAACGAGGCTTCTTGTGGCTTAGCCCTAGGCTTGTAAGTTTGTGATCTCGCAGTGGATACCGAGATCTTTAAGTCACCAACACACAACAGGGCCTTCTCGAGTCAGGCCATCCTTTAGTCCACCAAAAAAAGGACGCCACAACTGAAAGCCTCACCTCAACTACCTCCCCACCCTTGCCTATTGGGCAATGACAGTATGCCCTCTCATTCTTACAAAGCGCACTTTCACAGTGCAGTTGCCGCCGCTGTCGGCACTGCTGTCATACACGCCGCACACCTTGCCATTACTGAGTGGACGAACCGGACGAAAAGACCCGGGAGGCCGTCGGCGAACTGGCCGTGGAGAGTGACACTTTCCGTGTTTGTCGTTCTCGCTTTCACTTTGATTATTTTTTGTGCTGTTAAGGAGTCGGATGTCGGAGTTACCATATTGGATGCTGTTTCTGTGGCGCATGTCGTTGTCGTCGAGGTAAGGCTCCCAATGCCCTCGACTTACACCACATAATTGTTGATTGGTGGGGGTGTAAGAAGACCAAAACAAAGCTAACCTCACACCGCCCCCAGCACTACATCGTGTCCGTCCTCACCGACGCACCCGTCGATTCCAACCCCAAACGCTGCTACCACCTCGCCACAGCCCTCCAAATCATCTTCGCCGGCTTCGGCCTCTGGCAACTCTCCCAAGGCTTCGGCCTCTACTTCGACGCCCCGCTCATCTCGCGGGCCATGTTCGCCTCCATCGCGACCTACCTCGCCTTCCACATGCGCCAATCCAAAGCGCACATGTACCTCATGGCAGCCTGGTCCATCTACGCCATCGCCAGCACCTTCACGTCCCTCGCCATCCTCATCGTCAACGTCGTCTACTGGACGCGCGGGCGCGAACACCTCGAGAACCACGCGCTGGCGCAGTGCGTTCTCGGCTGGCTCGATAGCGTCGTCATGGTCGTTGCGCCCTGGGTGTTTAAGAGGATCGTGGGCGAGACGGCGATGAACCATGGAACGACTACGACGAATGGGACGCTGACAAGGGATCAGAGGGGGTCGGTGGCGTCGACGATTGGGGGTGAGAGTGTTATTTCGACGCCGAGCTCGGCGAGGATTTCGGATGGGACTCTCGTCGATTTGGAGGGGCGTGATGTTGTTGTTCTTTTTGGAAAGGATAGGTCCACGTCGGATTTGAAGGGGTTGGAAGATGGGGCGAAGAAGGTAGGGAATGGGTCTGCGGATGGGAATGTGTAATATCCACTCTGCCCTTTCTCCAATATTGGCCCCTTCCCTTCCCTTCCCTCCCAAGTTTCCTTCTCGTTCTCGGTTTGAGTGGATTGGCCCTTCTTACACCAAGCTCACAGCCCTGGCGTGGCCAGGTTTGGCCGACGTGGTTTTGTTGAAAGCCAATCGGCGAAGAACAACGAGCGCCTCTCAATGTGGCCACTTCACAGAGCGGAGCCTCCTCCATACGTGCCTACGACATCACTGGTACACATACCTCTTTGCTGAAGCACACACGTCATGCGCAGCCGACCAAGTCGCCGTGCCAAGAACAGTCGAGGCTTTGCTATACTAGGGATCGTCAATAATTTGAGGTCCGGCGAGAACTTTGAGAAAAGGAGGAAAGACTGTTTCAATTGGGCCATTTGGTCGGGAAAGTGGGGACTTGGGCGCGGAGCGGATAAGGCGGACTTCTTCTGACCGGGCCGCCTGGCAATTACCATTGAAACAGTAAGTTCCGAAGACTTAATCTCATTGGTTTCCATTCTTCATTTCAATCGCGGAAAGTTGCTAACTTGATTGCTCTCAGGACATCCTGCGCCGGACGGTAGCCCGACCCAAACAAGAACACATCGAGACAACGACTTCCCCCTTCGCTCGACACCCCGTCAATTCCATTCGCGACTCGAAGGCTCGGAGGCTTAATCGCCCAAGATGAAGAGGTGTTACTGTCGTTTGAGACGGTGAATATGACATGAGAAATAGGTGGAAACGATTGAGATGATATGACGATACATGACTTTTAGACGGCGCACACGGATGGAGCGGAAAACACGTCGATGTATATACCCCATGGAAAAGGAAGCTGCGAGGATAGGGATATGATTTAATATACAAGTTAGACTAAAGCAATGAACATAGACTTGACAAAGAGTTGACGACTATAGCAAGCCCATATAGAGAATAGCCCGGTCTCAGATCTAACTATATGGGATCTTGGCTGGCCCATTCTGCAGCCCGCCATAAACAGTAGGTCCGAGTTCACAACTTGAACCCTTCAACTATCCCACATCTCCTCGGAACATGAGTTATATAGACCACCCTCATCTCGCTTCAAAGAATGTCCGTGTTCCACAACTCAAACCCCCATACCCTTTATGTCCGGGCCATGGCCGGGGGGAAAGGGAAAATGGAACCAACAGCCCACCCCCTCGGCATGCAATATTCTCAGAAGAGGAAAGCCGAACGGGTCGAATGGGTGTGTTGGTGCAGATCATGAAGCAGTTGACAGATTAGACGGCGCATGCAAGGCTGATAAGCGAAGTGGTGATTGGAGGGCTTGCGGTGCTGGGGTAGGATTGAGATGCATGGGGAGCGGGAGGGAAAGAGGTGGCGGCCACCAAGTCTGGTTTGCATTATTATTACTATTATTTTCTGTCTTTTTATCAAGTCTAGCTGAGAAAAGAGGATAGTGTTTTTTTCTTTGAGTTGACTGTACAATCTTGAGGGCTATAGAATTGGAGTTGGGACTATATGAGGCCATGGTGATTTTCTGAAAGAGTGGTGGCTTCGTGAGAATGAGATTGGGGATGTTGGTGCCTGTTCCCCGCCATGATGCATGAAAATAGCTCAAATCGGCTGAAACAGAAGGCCAAAAGAAATTCCCCGAAAAATGAAAGGAGAAAACAAGGAAGGGAGAGGAGAGGAGTAAGGAAAGAAGGAAAAAAAAAATAAAACAAACTCGCAGCAATCTGTCTATCCGCTTGTCAATAATTGCCTTGTCAGGGCCAGCCAGAGACGACAACAGCTTCGAATCCGCCCCAAAATGCCTCCAGCGCCAGGAAATGAGTGTTTCAACAACCAAGATCACAAAGGAAAGACGTTATAGCGACAAAAGAACGGATTTTTGAGTGACATGAACTAAAAGACAAAATGAAAAAAGGAAACGAAATAAAGGAAATCACAAAAATAAAAATAAAAACAAAACCCCAGAATTGTGTAGAAAATAATAAGAAGCGTATATTGTTTTGAGACCTCCACCGTCACCAACCTATCTTTGGAATAAGCCTTGCCCCGAGCCAAACACACCGAATCTCCCTCTGCAAATCCATCCATTTCCCCCCCTCCACAGTCACCCTCTCGTCGTAATCCCTCGTGTCCTTGTCGAACCACGTGTCCTCCGGAAAATACAAATCCTCCCAAACACTGCCCCTGATAAAATAATCCTCGGGCAAAGGCTCCACCTCGCACAACTCCTTCCCCCGCAGCTCGACGCGGGGCAACGTATTTGAGGCCACGACCTTGGCATACGCCTCATCCGTCGACAGTAGCCTGCCACGCATGACGCTGAGGGTGCCGGTGAGCAGGTCCCGGTTGAGCTGCGAGTAGAGTCGCGTAATCGGGAGGCTGCCGCTGTTGGGTTGCTGGGCGACGCTCGTCAAGAAGGCGAGCATAACGTGTAGGTAGGGTGACGTGGCGGGCATGGCCGCGGACCCGTGGTGGAGTATCGTGTTTAGGCAGCAGGCTGTGACCTTTATTGCACGAGTGGAGGCGCGGTTGTGCGCTTCGAGGGAGCGTTCGATCGGGAGGCTGGGGCTATTTGGGGGAGAGGGGATGTTGACGACGGGAGAGGTTAGGGGATTCTGGGGAGAGCAGAAAGTTAGGAGACCGTGGATGTTGATTATGGCAAGCCGGTAACTAGATCACTGTTAGAAAAGTGAAATTGGAGGTTTCTCTTTACGTCTCAGGAAAGAGTAAAATGAAAAAAGAAAAAAAGAGTGAGAGAGAAAGTGTGCGAGAGGGGGGATGTATGTACCTGAACTGTTTATCCTCATCACCTACAGGTCCAATGGCCATCTCAAATTCCTTGAGGAATTCCTGAAGACTCGATTCAAACTCTTCATCGCTCCCATCTTGAACCAAGGCACCATAAGTCTTCACAAGAGCAATCTCTACAGCAGGAGACCCTTCCGTTTTTCCTTGGGCCACCTGCGTAAAGACTGTCATAATAGTCTCCTTGGCCGTCGGGAACGGCAACTTGGTGCAGAGACTCTTTGTGAAAAACAAGAGCTGTCCCAAGAGGCCCGGCCTTGAAAGGATGGCAATATGATGGTATCTCTGGCCGATGCGGGGAGTGAGATCTATGCTGCGCTGATACCAGTACCTACTGACGTCGACCCAGAGGCTTCGTTCCTCGGCGGATTCCGACTCAACGGCCATCCTAAAGCGGGCGATATCACCCAGGCACTCGGCCCAAACATCGCAGAGATCTTTCGAATTCTCATAGAGGACGGTGATCATGTTGAAGGCGAGGGAAACAAACCTCAACATATGGGGTTGCGAGCTAGGAAGGTTCCGGCGCATGAGATCGAGTAGCCGATAGATCGCATGGCGCCAAAGACGTGCTGGCATAGAATACTTCGTAACGACATTCTTTAACTGATCCGAAGCCGCGGCGACGGGGTGATTGGTCGCGAAGAAGAAGTCACTGAATTCGAAGAGCGTGACCAGGTGCAGCTCAACAAGTGACCTCCATATATCATCCGTAAAGACCACACCTTTTTGATCATAGTCGGACACTTCTTTGATGCAAGTGTCCTCTGCCTTGACCAGTGCGGCGTAAATTCCGCGGATCTCGCTCACCAGCTGGTCGAATGTGACGGCGCGCGTACTGAGCTGTTTCTCGATGTTCCAGACCACCTCTGGAAGAGACTTGGGAGTCGGGAGTGGGTCTACGCGCATATTGTCTTTTTTGGGGGGAGGTAAACTGTTTTCCGTTTCAGTTTTCTTTTTCTCCTTCGTTTATTTGTTCCCTTCAGCTTGCTGAAGGTTGTGGTGCGGCTGAGCTGAACGGGGTGTTTTTTTTTAAGTCCCGGGAAGCCAGAGCAAAGGCCTCCCAAGTAGGCAATGATAGCTCAAGCGAACTGTGACAAGTCGCGTCTTCCTTTGCTTTTTTTTTTTTTTTTCTTTTTTCTTTTTTCGGTTGGAGGCGCGTGGCGGAATAGACCTAAAGATAAGAGTATGAGCGTACAACGTTCTAATATCTTAATATTTTATACAAAGACTGGCAAGATTGGAGGGCTTGGAAAGATCGAGCCTTGACGAGGCTCTCAACATTCCAACTCAGCCCTTTTCAGCTCGGTGTGTAAAATGGAATGTAAAAAGGATGCACTCACCAGGCTCTCTCAAACTAACACGTAGGAAAAATAAACAATGATAATAACAAATAAAATAAAAAGTCCGAGAGCCTCGCCTTCGCTCAGCCCAACTAAAAATATTCAAGCGAGGCAAATTGCAGGTAAAAAAAGCTATAATAGACGGAGGTGGAAAATCACCGTTTGGAACGTTTGCTGTTGCTTCCTCACGGGGGTGATGGCAAAGAATTTGATGGGGACCGAAATGCGCCTGCTAGGCTCGTTCGTTGTGTTGATGCCGTTCCTTAGCATCACGAGTAAGTTTCGCGGCTATGCACGGTTGGATTTCGTTTTGTACATTTATATTTCCCGAATTCGTTGGAGAAGTGACACTGACCCAGGCCAAAACGCCTTTCTCTACAAAATGGCGATGAGGGGGTATCGAGCCTCTTCCCGTCCTGTCTGACTGCTTGAGGAAGCCGAGAAGAACGAAATCGGTAGAAATGAAATTGAAAGAGAGTTTGGCATGATAGGGCGATCGCGGCCCAATTAAACAGTTGCAGTTATGACTTCTAACAAATAAAAGTTGACTTGAGTTAAAGAATCTAGAGGTGAACACCGGCTGGAGGGTCTTGGTAGATATATTATCCTCCTGACGAAAAAGAAGGCGAACTTGAGAAGTGGCCTCGACCCCATCAACTTGCATGGTACATTTTTGCGCCTGGGCAGCCTGGTCGTCCCAATGGGTCAAGGGGCGCCGTGACCGTTCCCAAAACGGATAACGGTTGTAAGGGAATACCTGTCGTTTCCTGCGCGTCGCCTTGCGACGACTGTTTTTGCTTCTTCCCAAACCATTCCTGCCTGTAAAGCTTGATCCGGGGCTTCATTGTTAATCTCTTCAAGCATTTACAGGGGCCACGACAGTAGAATTCATAAGCCTTCAACCAAGAATCCAGAACTACGGAGGTCTGCGTAGCCCAACCACCCCCTGCGTACAACTCAGCATCTGCTCGCCTGTCCTACGATCGGCGAGCATTGGTGAGAGAGTAATGGGAAAGTGCCACACGCCTTGACTTTGAATGTAATTCAAGAGCCGGATTGGATCATGCCTAATAAAGCAAAGCGAATATAACCCCCCCCTTTTTTCTTCTTTTCTTCTCTTTCTCTTTCTTTGGCGACGACTTTCGTCCGTTAGAAAAGCCCTGCTCTAGACTCAGCTGAGGTGCGCGGTTGAGCTTGACCTGCGTTGGAGAGGAGTCTTTCCCACTCCCCTGGGATCAATGTTGTTCGACGATCTGAGACGACCGAAAATTTCTGTCCAGTGTGATTGAGGCCTCTGGGAGGACCCGGTGGTCGATTGGCGGTTGAGCATCTCTACTGTAACGGATCCGCGAGTGTTCCTGTCCACTGGGTCAGAATTGCGGTGGATTAATTCTAGACAGCGGGAGAAGCGCCGCTCTTGAGGCCCTTACCGGCTGGTATCGGCATCCGTACGGAGGTCGCTAGGGTAAGTATCCGTAATAGCCCCCTGTCTAGTTAAAGTCGCCACTGAATAACGCTCTGGTCGGTATCTTGTAGAAGGCAATACTTTGTACGCATACTAGATGCGCTCCAAGCAGTCAGTGACTGTAGCCTTCTTTAACCGCGAATGTCATTCTTCGGATCATTTTGATGTTACGGACTATGAAGTGCAAGGAGGCGGTCCACTACATCGTACTGGGGGATGTTAGTTCAGGGGAGGGACCAAATACGCAGGCTGTGTTCCTTAGTAGCCAATGAGATCGTGGCTAGTTATCGATAACGCTTATGTCAGAGGGGACGACCTCTGCTTCGTTTGGCAATTCCCAAAGTTCGCATTTGATAAAGAGGCGAAATCAGCACACCCACCATCACACACCATCATCTCAACCCTCCCACCCTCTCGAAACGTCGACCGAAACCCAGGCCTCAACGCAGCTGACACCCTTACCGAAAAAATAAACCCCTCCGCAAGATCAACGAGATGCCCCCCCGCAGACCAGATCCCAAGGCGGCAGCTGCGGCGGCAGCTGCAGCGGGCCCCGGCTCCAAGCAGCAGAACATCTACATCCCATCCTTCATCAGCAAACGTCCCTTCTACGCAGGCGAAGAAACCGACGCTACCGACTACCTAGAGCATCAACGTCTCCACAAGAAAGAAACCACCGAAGAATCCCAGTGGTATACCCGTGGTAGACGCGCCGGCAAAGCGGCGACTAAGTATCGCAAGGGCGCCTGCGAAAACTGCGGAGCCATGACGCACAAGGCGAAGGACTGCCTTAGCCGGCCACGGGCGAAAGGTGCGAAATGGACGGGCAAGGATATCGAGGCCGACGAGGTGGTGCAGGATCTCAACATGGGGTGGGACGCGAAGAGGGATCGGTGGAACGGTTTCGATCCGAGGGACTATAGGGCTGTGGTGGAGGAGTATAATGAGATGGATGAGCTAAGGAGGAAAGCGCAGGAGGTGAGACAGAAGGGTGATCAGGGCGATACGTATGCTGAGGAACTCGACCCCACTAAACATCAAAGCACGGCTACGAGGCAGCTGAGGATACGAGAGGATACGGCGAAGTATCTGCTGAACCTGGACCTCAACTCGGCAACGTACAATCCCAAAACGCGCGCCCTCGTCAACGCCGGTGAGGTAGAAGATGACAAGGCCGCAACGGTCTTCGCCGAGGAAGGCTTCATGAAGGCTTCAGGAGAAGCGGCAGAATTTGAGAAAGCGCAACGGTATGCCTGGGAGGCGCAGGAAGCGTCTGGCGATACTAGAATGCACTTGCAAGCGAACCCTACGGCCGGAGCCTTCCATCGAAGGAAAGAGCAGGAGGTTGCCGAGAAGTTGCGTGCCGAAAAGATGAAGGTTCTACGGGAAAAGTACGGTGGCGACGAGGACGAAAATGAAAAGGCCGGTTCTGGTGCTACTGCCGAGGCTCTGCGGGCCGTGGCCGTCACCGAGTCGGAAACTTTTGTCGAATATGACGAGAGTGGCGCGATCAAAGGTGCACCCAAGGCTGCAGCCAAATCGAAATATCCCGAGGATGTGTACCACGGAAACCACACCTCGGTCTGGGGCAGCTGGTGGTCCGACTTTAGATGGGGATACGCCTGCTGCCGCTCATTCGTGAAAAATTCGTACTGTACCGGCGAGGCTAGCATACAAGCGTGGGAAGCGGCAGAGCGAAAGCGTACAGGCGCGGGGCTCCTCACCGAAAATGGAGAGCCTGATGGTGAAAGTGAAGAACAAGAGAGGCTAAAAGAGACGACACCAGAATCGGAGCGTAAGGAAAGGAAGTCGAGGAAACGCACTGCTGTGCAAATGGGCGATGGCGTCACGGAGCAAGAGCTTGACGAGTATAGAAAGAAGAGGACGGCGGTGGAGGATCCCATGGCCAAATTATTAGGCAAGGATGAATTATTACAATGAGGGGCAGGCGTCAAGTTGTTACACTCACATAATACCAAAAAAAAAGTTTATACCCACGTATACTAAGGCACAACACAAGATAATAATAGCTTTCACGAAGTTGCTCGCACCAGGTTTCATTTCTCGTTCTTTTGTAAAATCACATGGACATCATCGTGAATTTCAGGTATAGAACATAAAACTGAGGATGCAAACAAATCCATTTTTCCTGTCTAACGCCCCACACAATGAATGAAGCGAGGTCCCAAAACGACCATGACCGGATTCCGTAAACCCTCTTTTTTTTTCTTCCTCTAAATGAGAGGCGCCGACATCACATTCATATCGACACCCTTCCTCTCCTAAGATGGGAGTGATGCATTTACTCCTCATCCTCCTCCTCATCATCATCACCGCCCTCAGCAGCCTTGGCCTTCTTCCTGCGGACACGACCGAAGCGGCCACCGCCGAAGGGCGAGGTGATGGCGAAGTCAATGTGCTTCTGGGAGTCGAGACGGACGATGAAGGAAGGGACGTTGACGATCTGCTTGCCGACGCGGATGTGGCGCTGGCGGATGAGGACGCGGGCGTGGTGGATGGACTTGGCGAGGCCGAGCTTGTAGACGCAGGTCTGGAGGCGGCGCTCCAAGAAATCCTCGACCTTGAGGGCAAGGACGTAATCGAGCTTCATGCGGGACTCGTCCAGGACACCGACACGGACGAGACGGCGAATGAGGGCGTTACCTTCGAAGAGACGCTTGGGGTCCTTCTCGTCGAGGGTAAGAAGCTGACTGTAGTTCAAGTAAAAAACGTTAGCAAAATGGAGTCCTCCTCTTTCGATTCTCACCAACTTCGAGTGTAGATTGGTACGGAGAGAGGGATTTTTTTCTTACCGGGCAGCACGTCGAATCTTGGACAGAGTCAACTGAACTCGCCAGACCTCACGCTTGTTGCGGAGACCATATTCACCGACGAGCTTCAACTCGGAGTCCCTGTACAGATATCCTCCATTGTCAGTATTCCGAAGATCACTACGACTTGAACAGAGAACAAGCTCATGTTTCAGTGGCCGGTGATGTTACTAACAATCGAGCAGCCTCGAAGGGCCTGCGAGGGACACGAGAGGTCTTGGAGTAGGATCGGCTGGAGAGAGGAATTCAAATGTTAGTGAGCCTCATTCTCGTTTTATTCTAATTTCGCAATTGACTTCATCAAAGTCCTTGTTTGCTTGTTCTCGATTACTTACGGAGGCATTTTGGCGTCTCACGATTCCTTTTGGTGTTGTCGGTGAGGTTGAGGAAAAAAGAGTGTGGAAGTGAAGTTGCAAGGACTGACTTCAAAATCCAGAAAATAACCAAAGATGTGTGGAAATCCCGTTTGCTGTGGGGTCCATTTTTGATTCGGCAGGCGCAGAGAGATTCCTCGACCAGCATCCAATAGAATTCGCCCGCAAAATATTATGTAATCCAGGGCTTCAAATTCTGGATTGCCCTAATTGCTTGCCCCTCTCAAAGTCACAATTGGAGCATTGCAGTGGGTACGTACCTCAATCCCTCTTTGGATTTGGGAGAAAATATTCCAACGACCTCGCACATCGACCAAGGATTGATTTTCCAATTATCGACCAATTTCTCACCCAACAATCCCACCGACCCCCCCTTCCCTCGATAGGAACCCGATTCAACAGCAAAAATGGGTAACGCTCGTGGTCTTCGCTCTGGTACTCGCGTATGTTCATCTCTCCTCGAATTTATCTGCGAAATGGAGGTGGTTTCATCGATGGTTGAGACGTGAAAATGCTGATGCGGTTTCTTTCTCTCTGCAGCATGCCTTCTCGAGGGACTTCCGACGGAAGGGTCAGATCCCCCTCACCACTTATCTGAGGCAATACAAGTACGTTCGAAATTCGGCGAAAAAGGAGCCAAAAAGAAACTTGGCAATTTGGGGTCGAATTGTGTGCTGACTGAGGTGGTTTTTACAGGGTTGGCGATATCGTCGACATCAAGGCCAACGGTGCCATCCACAAGGGGTAAGAAAAACCCGCGATTCCTAGTTGATAAATCCTCTTTTCTCTGGACGTTCCGCGACGATTCGATTGCCCCCAAAAACGTGGGACTGGAACCTTGGGGGCAGACGATGAGCGGGGGAATATGACGGCATGAATCAACACGCGCCCAACACAAACTGAACGAGGAACGACACGCTCTTCCAGTTTTCTTGTCCGCTAACTCGCCCGACTTCTAGTCTCCCCTTCAAGGTCTACCACGGTAAGACCGGCGTCATCTACAACGTCGCCAAGTCCGCCGTCGGCATCATCATCTACAAGAAGGTCAAGCACCGATACCTCGAGAAGCGCATCAACGTCCGCGTCGAGCACATCCAGCCCTCGCGATCCCGAGAGGGTTTCCTCAGCCGAGTCAAGGAGAACGAGCAGCTCCGAAAGCAGGCCAAGGCCGAGGGCAAGCCCGCCCTCCTCAAGAGGCAGCCCGCCATGCCCAGGGAGGCGCACACCCTCTCCCTCAAGGACTCCCCTCTCGAGACGATTAGCCCCGTACCCTACGAGACGACGATTTAAAGCAAAGGTTCGGCAAAAGTACAAAATGGTTTCGTGGGTCAAAGGGCGTGTGTTATTGTTTTTACTGGGGGAGTTGTTATTAAAAACAAACCCCGAGGATGGGAGGTTTTTTTAACGAGAAATCATACTTTTTTCCCCCGAGAAAAAAACTCTCCCCTGGGAATCTCTCTCTCACATATAACTGAGGGAATCCAAAGTCTTTTTGTGTGACGTGGAACGGTTTCCGTACTTCTCTTGTGTGGTTTTGCATGGGAGTCCGAGGTTAGGTCCGGAAATGCGGACTGGCATTTCTCAAATGGCAATGAAATCGGCGTAATGCCCCCCCTTAGAGACAAAATATTATTTGTTTTGACATTCCCCTTTTGAGACGTGGCGGCTCTTTGGTTGTCGGTTATCGTGACGTTCAAACCCTTCGATTCTCCCCCTTTCATGAGCCAATGAATGAATTGTCCAACTTCCGACGTTCCAGTCAACAGCACGAAGCGGGAAGTCTACTCTTCACACTCCGAAGCTGGCGAATTGCCGACAGCTGGTCGTACACCTGGCAATAAAATCAGAATCAGGAGTCCCGAGTCCATCAATGACCACAGTTCAATGATGCTGCTCTTCAAAATCAGCCTCACCTCACAGTGCGATTCTTAGATTCTTCAACGCAAATTGATTTAGCCACAGTTAATAGTTTGAGACGCTGAACCACAGATCTATCTGTTACAACACCCACGGTAAACAAGTTCATTGACATTGATATCTTGACAATACCTAGCTTTTTTTTCCCTTTTTTTTTCCCTCTTCTATACGGGACACCGTTTATCCCATTATTTGAAACGATAGTATAAACATCATGAATGATGCCCCCTCCACCAGAGTGGTTCGCGAGCCTTGTTGCCTCATTGTTCGCGAACTGGCCCCACCATCTCACTCACCAATCAGCGTATCAACGTAGCTGCATCCTTGGGGGTTTTCGGTGATCATTATCAGCCCGTGCACCCACCCGACCCACGCCAAGGAGACCAGGCTGTTATTTGGAATTTTTGCGAGATTTGCGTACTCTCTTGATTCGGTCTGCGGGCTCGGCAGTCCTACACCCTTTGACGAATCCCGGTCTCCAGTGAAGCCCGTGATATAGTCTCGGGTAAGTGTCCCTCGGACAGATAGACAGTCGAGGCCTTGGTCGTATCATACAGTGGGCTGACGTCTTCGTATACCCAGGCATCAGGGAAGACACAAACTGGAGGAAGAGGGTAGTATGGCAGGTTTCCTCGGTAGATACCGCACAATCCCCCACTTCGACCAAGCCATGCAGCGTGCAAGGCTTCGTTGGCGTCCTGAGGCATTTCAATGTATGCGCTTTCAAGAGCAGGGGTACATTGAATATTAGCATCTAAAGGTGAAAGTGACGTGGGGAAACATGATGATGTTGGCTGGTAAAACGGAGAGAATGCTGGCGCTGTGTCTTCTTCAATCCAAGGCATCTGCTCCGTTAAAGGGTTGTAGTATGTTTGGTGAAGGCCCACCAGCACTTGAGCAGCTGCACAACTTGCACATAGCCTGGGCTCGGAGGGTATGGATCGACCAAATGGAGGTCCTAACCACGAGATTGGGCAGAGGGAGCAAGATAGAACATCAAGGTCGGGGCAGTCCGCTGCAACCTGCAGAGATTTTTCAGATATACCACGACGTGGTAGAGTCGCATTTTCACCATCCTCGATGGGCTCATGATCCGGATGCCCTCCCTTAGAATTCGTCTCGAGTTCACACTCCGGCAGTAGGCTTTGCGGGTCGCTATTCTGCGGTGAGATCGGCTCTTTCGACGACGATAGTTCTGCTCGTTCCTTGGATGTTGCTAGTTTGGGAGCAGTCGGTAGTGATGCTCTCCGGCTGAGCTTATTTCGCCTCCGCCTCTGCTTCTCTTTCGCACGATGTGTCTGGGGAGGCGGAAATGGAGATGGCATGAGAGTGCCCTTTCGTTCCTCGGTCTATAATATCGTTAGCTAGGTAATGGTGAGTATGGTAAGGAGGTTGTTCGCAATTCTGGATACTCCTTACCATGTGGACATGTTCTCCGTGGTGAGACGGAGTGGCCATCGTGTACGTGTATATCCTCTGCTGGTCTTCTTGTTCTCCTCGGACACAGTTTTGATAAGAGCTTTCTGCTCCGAAAGTGGTGATGAGAACAAGATTTAAGTGACCATAAATTACTGGGAATTCTGAAATTGTGACTCTTTCCTGGATTATCATACGGAAGAGAAGCTGATATAAAAAAGGTAATTAGCACCACGCTTCCTCTGCCAAGCTTTGATTTAGCTCCCAACAATCGTGGACATTCCAAGCCTTTCCGACCAACCACCGCGAGAGAGTGATGACAGACGGATTCTACAGCCACCTACCAAACCATGACCATCGTATCAGGGTTTTCTGATCTCTCCCAGAGCCGGACCTTGCATGGTCCCTGCAGGATTCCGCTAAGAACGACCAATCAACCGGACAGACCAACAATATAGCGTCGGGAGACTCTAATATCACACGCAACAGAGACGGAAAACAAAGGTAATATCTCGCTTGTATGCACACCGCTAACGCGGTATGGGCGGGATCCGTCAAGCAAGGGTCTTGGGCCGGTCCTTGGCGGATCGTGGCCTGTTGGAATATTATTCTTAGACACATGCCGTGTACCAAGTTATTGGCCATTCAGAATAACACTCCCTATTTCGATGTGTAGCACAAAAATCCGATATAACGCCGGGACAAACTTAGTAGCGAGAATGGGCTTCCACCGTTAGGAAAGGGCCACCTTGTGTGTGTGGGATACAACACCTCCGTCATGCGTGATGGACACAGCGGCTCTCGCACGATGGCACACATCACCGCCTTGCCGGATCACGGCATGAAAGGCAGCCCCCCGACACCGAGATACGGTGAGGTTGTCAGCATCACATGGGCCGCGTCTACACCATCTTGGTATTTTTGGCAGCCGATGTCATACCCAAAATGCAGAATCGCAGGAGGCAAGGGGCGAGTGTTTGCCTTGCTAGCAAAAGTGTATTCCTGTGAACATCGAGACCTGGAAGTAGTCTGGGTGAAAAGGTCGAAAAAAGAAAGGAGAAAAGAGGAAAAAATAAGTAAAACAAAACTATTACGTTAAATAAAGCGGCCCAGGCCGTGGTTACACAGGAAAACATCAGAAATTGTAACACTCAAACTCCCCAACAAATGCGATCTATACCGCCATCATCTTGTCCCCAGACCGGACTGTGTTCGAGATTATGGAAGGCACCATCAAGAAGACCGAAGATCAGTTTGCCTTATGCAAAGTGAAATATGCAGTGGTTTTCATTTCGATGGACGATGGATGCCACACAGCGTTGGTCAAGGCAAATCATGCTACTTGAAACCACCAGGCTGCGTGTAACCCAAACAAGAATGGTCCCGCATGGTCAATCCCCAGAGCTAGTTGGCTCTATCTCTGTCCATTGTAATTCCACATATCACGTCTCGTGCAGAGAGTGTGCCCTGCTTCGGTTTGCTCGCCCATTGCTTGCCCGTGAACGCGAGAAGGTGGACAATTGTGCAGAGACTTCGCCAATAGTCGCACCTAAATATGCGGGAGACCGGGCAGCTTTCTAGCTCAGTGTTAGTCTATTAAGCCAATGGCAGGATGTGACGAAAATGCATTCAATCTGTTTGGAATGTCTATTGATGTCGTGCATTGATGCCTCTCAACCCTTGAATGTTAACGAGTCCGACGTGGGTAGAGTATTGCAGGTTGTCGAAATAGAGTTGGGTCTTCCCTTCCGAATGGACACCAGCTACTCAGGACCGGTTTCCATTTCACTTTTGCCTTCTTCCTCCTCCTCAGCTACCATGGGCACAGTGGTGTGCACAAGATGAAGCAACCTGCAAACGGAACATTATGCAGGAAGCTGTCACTTTTGAAATGCGGGCTTCCGAGAAGTTACGGCTGCGAGCCAGAATTCAAACCCGAAGTACGGGTAAGCCGAGGGAACTGGGATTAGAATAGCGGACGGGTAGCTGGCTAGTCACTTCCTGAGCAAAGAAGGGACAGCGTTTGAAGTTGGAGGGCATGGTTCGCGGAATGGAGTGTTAACGTTGGCGTCCAAGGATACAGACTTCCGTTTACTGGGATATGCCATTTTCTCCGTTTCGAATTATTAGAATTTTTTTCCGGGTATCTTGTCGACGTATCCCTTGCATGACGACAGATCAATTCGAAATGAAGCTTTGGTGATAGTGAAAATGTTAGGCAAAATTCTGGGCGGTGGGTGGAGAATTGATATCAGCTATTGCCAGCTGGCGGGCGAGCATCAAGCTGCGAATTAATGAATTTGTACGAAGTACCTTGGTACCTAATATACAGCCCATGTACACAGAATCGACCTTCCGCGATGCGCGTCTCACAACATCATTCTCAATCGACGACGACCAACGTCAACTGATAGATTGATACTCGCGAGCGTGAATTCCCACATTAGGAAGTCAATCGCATTTACCCCGATACGCGTAGCTGAGGCTTCTCACCCTAAATAACTCTCCCGGCGCATGGGCAGTCACCCATCTCATCTTCTCATCTCATCATGGCGCGGTATCTCACACCCGCCAAAATCGGCCTTTTAGCTCTCATAGAACTATACGCCGAAGAGGCCGTCACGGCCGATGCCATCCTCCCCGTCCTCTCCTTCATCACCTCTCACCTCGTCGACACCGCCACCAACCCCAGCTCCTCACCATGGCACAAGGCCGAGCGCACCGCCAATCTCGTCACCGACATCCACGAATTCGAAAAGGTCTTATCACCGCACCCCGTCGTCCTAGGCATGCCGGGCCGTCGTCTCTGGGACAGCTTCCTCCAAAAACTCTGGGATATCAACTCGCTCGATGCCATGCATGAGTTCTTCTCCCGCCTCCGTTTACTGCTGCAGCCTACCAAGGAGGAACTGCGCCGTATCGCACAGGAGACGGGGCAGATGCCCGAGCCTGATGGCGGGATCCGGCTCTGTAAGACGTCTATTTTTGGAATCTTTGTGAGGAGGTGTCAGTTAGAGTTTGCGCGGCTGAGGTTTCATGACTCGGCGGATTTGTGGAAGAGCTTTGTGAGGTATCGCCAGCCGACGGCGCAGTATCTGAGGAAGAAGAACCCGGCGTTTGAGAAGTTGAGTTTCGATCAGGTCTTGCTGGTGGGCGAGCTTGAGGATCCGGACTTTGAGGGTTTGGCGGCTGCTGTTTATGGGAATGGGCTTGTGGGGAGGTCGTCGGCGGCGCTTCCGATCAGTACCGATGATTTGGAGGGTCTACTCGAGTTTCAGGTCGAACAGATGCAGCGTGCGTTCACTATCCCGTCTGCTTGCTGCCTTGCTAGAGTAAATACTGACCAACACGGACAGAATATGGCAACCGCGTCCCCCTTGAGACGCGGCAGAAGCTACAAGACCTGATGCAGGACAGCTTGTTAACCCCAAGCGTATCTCACTATGTAAAGTGAGTTTTTCTCAAGCTGCCATGAATACGCGCTTCCACTCCCTTCTCTTCCTATTCTAACAATGTCTCCAGATTTCTTGACAGTTGGAGAGCAGGGGACCTCCCCAACGCATTCGATTATCTCCACCGATACTTCGACTACACCATGCAAAACCGCGACCGCCTCTTCTACCAATACGCCTTAATGAATCTCGCCGTTCTCCAAGCCGAATTCGGCTGCTACGCCGAGGCAGTCGACGCCATGCTCCAGACCGTGTCCACCGCCCGCGAGAACCGCGACATGACCTGTCTCAACTTCGCCCTCAACTGGCTCTTCCACTTCGGCCGCGCCCACCCTAGTCTCGTCTCGCACATCGACCCCGCCAGCACCCTCGGTTCGGCCAAGGAGACGCTCGCGTTTTTGCGCGTCCGCGCCAAGGAGACGGGAATGTGGACGTTGTGGAGCTCCGTGCTTCTAAGCGAAGCGAAGCTCACTTTATCGAACGGCGAGAGCGTGGCTACGGCGCTGGAAAACGTCGTCCGGGCCTCGCAGGTCATCGTGGAGCGGAATGCCCGAAACATGTTCGCGCCGCATCTCATGCTCGTCGCTTCGCTCTGGGATCGTCTTGGTTTATCGAACTTGTCCACCGTCACTTGCGAGGTGGCCCTCCGAGCACATGCGCCCCATGGCGTCTTCGAGGATGAGCTCCGCCTCACCTGCAAGCTTGCCATGGATCTCGCCGGCCGTGGGCGCTACGACGACGCTCTCCGCCTTCTAGATGACAAACTTAACCCGGATGGTACCTCTACAACAAGCACTACGACCTCCTCGGCAGCACCTCATACCCTACGCGCCGGGAAACCCCAACAATACTGGCGCAAATACCGCGGCATAATCAAACTCCGCCGCGACCTCGCCCGCTCCGACCTCGACGGCGCCTCTGACCTCCTCTCCCAACTCCTCCAATCTAAATTCGACGACCTAGAACCAGACATGGCCCTCTCCATCGACCTCTTACACGTCGACTACCTCACCCGCCTCGGCGACCTCCCCCGCGCCTTTTTCCTCGTCGAGGATCTCCTCGCCCGCACATCCGACGACATCCCCCCTGCGCAATCCACCGACTCCACCACCACAACACCGACCCCGGACATCGCCTTCCGCATCCGCCTCCTCCTCGCCAAAGCAAACCTCTACATCAGATCTAACCACCCAACCCGTGCATTCTCCCTCGCCGCGCGCGCCGCCTCGCTAGCTCACCGCTCCCGCCTCCTCCCCCTTCTCTGGCACGCCGTCGCATCCCTCTCCTCCATCCTAACCTCGCTATCCGAATTCTCCGCCTCTTCCCGCCTGCTATGCGCCGCGCTCCCCCGCGCCCTCGAATACGACGACGCACCCCTAGTAGCCACGCTGTACGCCTCCCTCGCCGACGCGGAGATGGGATTAGCAGGCCAAGCTGGCCCCGGTTCCCGGACTCGCACGGAACATCTCACCAGGGCCAACGACGCGCTCGATAGGGCTTTTGCTTACTTTGCCGAGGTGGAGGAGAATGTGAGGGCGCGGGAGATCGTTGCGAAGCGGGCGGCTGTTATGAAGGTTTTGGGGGAGAAGGCGCTGGCGGCGCAGTATTCGGCCAAGTATGTTGCTTTGGTGGAGAGGGAGGAGGCGAGGAGGAAGGGGAGTGGGGTTGAGGTGGATGGGAGGACTTAGGGACTTTTTACTACTTCATAAAAATGATGCGTAGACGTGATAGATAGCTTATCGAGTCTATATCGTACAACTGTTTTGTTTCGTCTCTCTCTCGAGCTGAGATAGTAGAATAGATAGGTAGAAAGGACAGTGGGATCCAAGTACAGGAATCATGAAAAAAGGAAGACAAGCATTAAAAACAGGAAACTCCAGTGTTGATACCATTTCATATTTGCCCAGTCCTAAAAGGCATGAAAAACAAGAGAGATCAAGAACATGAAAGAAGAAGAAGAAAAAAGAAACAAAGACCTTTCCTTGATATAATACTAGTACAATTCGACCACTGACAATGAAAAAAAAAAAAAGAAAACCCATGCTGTTCTGCTCCCATCAATCACACATTCTCCCTCTAATCCCCTCACAATAATTTGATCCGCACACAACTTCCCTGTGCTCTATACCATTTTTCCCAGTAGCAAAAACAGAGAAAACAAAAAGCAAAACTCCTCAGTCTTGTAAAAAAAAAGACATAGAAGGAGTTGTTCGCGTGGGTAATGTAAATCCAGCAACACCCTCCACGGCTTTTCCTCCTCAGTAAAGACCTAGCAAATCCCGCGATGTGTAGCCAGTGGATAGACCAGCGGGTGGCTACTACCTAAGCTTATGGTTAAGTACCTCCTCTCTTCATCGGCACAGAAGAGACCTTCTGTATTTTCTCTCCATCAATCAAGCTTGACTCTGTGAACCTTGTGGTCAACTTCCTCAGTTTCTTTCGCCTCACTCCAGACTCCTACTTTCCACTCAATGACAATGAATCAGGTCAACAAAACAAAGAATAAAGGGGTCAGAAGATCAAGTCAAGAGTACTACTCTGGCCTGGGTCGCTTCGCCCCGTGGGGGTTGCCCCATTCTTGGTTGCCTGATCCCATCTGGGGGAAGAAGCCGGGGCCAAACGGAGTTTGCATGCCACCTCCGAATCCTACGAAATCGAGTTAGGAAATTAACCGGTCGAGGTCAGTCAGACAGGAATATAGGGATACACATACCTTGCATACCACCGCCCATCATTCCCATGCCACCCATGGGATTAGGCATACCGCCCATAGGACCCATGCCCATCATGCCATTACCCATTCCGCCCCGGCCACCGCGCATACCACCGCCACCTCCTCGAGGCATTCCCATGTTCATCATGCCGCCACGGTTGAAACCAAAGCCTCCGCCTCCACCCATGGGGTTGCTGAACATCTGGTTGTTGTAACCGCCGCCGCCGCCCATGTTGCTTCCACCGGAAAAGTTGCGGTTAAAGCCGGACTGGTTATTGTGCATGTTTCCGCGGTGGCCGTAACCTCCTCGTCCTCGGTAGTTACCGCGATAGTTTCCTCCTCCCATATTGCTTTGACCACCGTCATTGTAGGAGCCCGAGCTTGACCGGTTGCGGTCGTCCTTGCCGGAGCGAGCGGGGGCATCCTTGGGCAGCGTGCGGAAGGGGTTTACACCGGCCATGGAGTAGGATACGACAAGCTTCTTGAATGGCGCTTGATGGGAATCATTCGAGAGGGAATCGATGAAGCGCTTGACAGCAGTCGCCGCTTGCTGTGTGGCGAATTCAACATAGGCTTGACTGGAGAACAACAAAAGTTAGTATTAGGCGGGCACCCAAGATAAGGGGATCCATGCCCTCCATGCCGACCTCAAAACGTACCCTTTACTCTTGCCATTAACCTTGTGTTCACTAAAGGTAACATCCTTCAACTCGTCCTCGCAACCAGCCTCGCGAGCATAGGCGCGGATTCCATCGTCGGTCGTCCACCAGTTCAGGTCAGAAAGCATCAGAGCCGCCGTCGCGCCGGGGTCAACAGGCCTGTCGTCGTTCTCGGAGCCGCCCTTCCTCTTCACGCCTTGTTGAGGAGCACTACGGGACTGGCTGCTATCACGGCCCGCGTTGCCATCGTCGTAGCGTTCGTGCTCGTCCGCATGGGAATCGTCGCCGTGGGCATTTCCGTCGTTATACGACTGGGCGTCATCATGGTGCGAAGACGGTTGCTCGTTGTTCTGATCGTTTGGCGCATCGCCGTAGATGTCAATCTCAAACTCCTCTTCGGCCATTGTGAAGGTGCAGTTTGTGCTCTATAAAGACGTGTCAAGGACTTCGATCGGGACTATATGGGCGCGAATTCGATTATCAGGGTAACAGGGAGGTTAAAGCAAAAGGTTTCCTCTAGCGAAGCGTTCCGCTATAGCTTAACCGCCAGGTCAAGGGGGTAGCCTCAAAGAGGAACACTTCCAATGTTGAGTCTGGAACGAGGGAGCTGTTAGGTAAGAAATGTTGGTATTAGCATTAGCAGTTGGATATACAGATTTGCGTCCGAGACATTGTGAAAGAAGATAATCCACCGCTTCCATCGTCGACGTTTTGGGGATCCTTCCTCTCTTCGGAGAAAAATAAAAATAAAAAAAATAAATAAAAAAAAATAAAAGAGAGAGAGAGAAAGAACCTATGCGCCGGACAAAGCCGTGGTGTATTCGCGAAACAGGCAAAGGAAAAAAGGGTCAAAGGAAATGAAAATAGAAAGTACAAGAAGAATAAGAACGAGAGAAGAGACCGAACAGGTCAAGGGAAGAAAAAGTAGAGACAAAGAAAGACACAAACAAGAAGATAGAACAATGTAAAATACGTACAGTCCAGACTCGACGTCGGCAAGACAGGTATAGAGAGGTAGGAAGTATTGTGACAGGTCAGAAAATGCGTTGCCCTTTTGTTCCCTTGAATCTTTTCGTCTCGATAGTGCAAAGATGACACCTATGTTTGAAGATTTGGATGCTTTCCTCCTGGTGGAGCGAGTGACCCGGCGCAATAGAAATTTGAAGAAACGGCAAGTAAACGCGGAAGACGAAGCTCTGTGCTCGCAATCTTCTCTTTCCTTGAGGGAGAACTAGTATGTTCGATCCAAGCTGGCTCCTTCCTCCTCAAGGGCACCACCAAGATGTGTTGCGGTCCCGGCAAAGAGCCTCAAAACCGGTCAGAAGCGCTGAGGATGATCCGGCCACTGTTTCGAATGGCCTTACCCTTCCCTTTGCACCGTCGCGGTAATGAGGCAAGATAGCGGGTAGGATGGTCGACGTTCGATGGCTCAATTCTGGCTCGGGCGAGATCAAGATCGGCAGTCGGAGCTCCTACCTAGCTTGCGGCAAAGGCGAGTGTTGTGAAAGTTTCCCCGGTAGATTCGATGATCGAGTAGCTTTTATTCGGTGCTTTGGATTGGAATTGTTGTACAGTTGAGGACGAACGGGGCGGAGATGGGAAGGGGGTGGTCAGGAAGAGTTGAGATTGAGTCAGCG
This sequence comes from Scedosporium dehoogii, assembly GCA_002812735.1. NCBI lineage: Eukaryota > Fungi > Ascomycota > Sordariomycetes > Microascales > Microascaceae > Scedosporium > Scedosporium dehoogii. Next base: position 50,168 of record PGIR01000106.1, read on the forward strand.
AGGATGGTAAGATCAGGGAAAGGAAGTTGGAGAAGGGCAGCAACGAGGCTCCAAGGCTGTTTTGCACTAAGAAGCCCCGACCTGACAAGACTTGGACCACCCCTTGACAAGTGTGGGTACGTACCTGGTCCAAGTTGCAGGAAGCTGTCCGGTTGAGTTTCGGAATAATCGACTCAGCCCGTTGATCCTTCTTTCCCCACATGGCATGGATTTTATCACTGCTTCGCACTTTGTATTTTCAAGAATCCTTGATGCAGGCGGTCTTATTACGTTGGACCTGGACTATATTACCATTCTTCCATCCATGGTATCGAGTATTAATCATAAGCGAATGTAAAGGTGCGGTCCAAGCCTCCGGGAATGATCAATAAATACAAATCATCAGCATCTATCTATCCCGTCTGCCATGCGGCTTGGGTTTCTATCACCCGAGTCCGAGGTCTTGTGTTTGTCCCTTACAAACAAGGTTTCCTCAAACTAAATTCAATGTGAGATAATCGAGAACCGACAGGGCTGCAGCTTCTCGGTAACACATGCCCCAGCAATGGGGCATCCTAAATCATCTTGCGAAGGCGGTGGATCTCGAGGCTCTTGGAATGTGTGCAATGAAATAGCGCCCTCGCGCATTCCGTCGGCACTCCAAGCCGAAGCTGCCGAATTGTATTAGCTAACGATGACATTTCCGGTGTGAAGCAAAAGAAAATAAAATAAAAATAAAAAAGAAGGGGAAGGAAAAATGAGAGAAGAGAAAACAACGCGATTGGGGGGGGGGGGGGGGGGGGGGAAAATAAAATAAAAAAAACAAGTAAAAGAATAAAAGAAGAAGAAAAAGGCAGAAAAAAAAAATCCAAACTTACTTGCGATCGCGGGCACGCTCGGGTGCCAACTAGCATCCCTAACAATCATGTTCCACGGTGAATATCGATCCCTCATCAACGGTGTGAACCGACCCGCATTCTCCAGCGAGTGGAATATGCTCGTCGCAACATCAATCTTCCCAGCAAGCGTGGCGTCCAGGTTCCAGATGAAGACTTCACCCGAGGCGCTTCCAGAGTAGACGTATCGAGAGTCCGAGCTGTCGGGAGGCGAGAAATGACACCGGATCAACGTTCGCAGGACTTCGTGGCCGCGGAACGTCACGGCCGAGTTGTCGTTCTTATCCCTGAACCAGTCCGCATCTCTAAAGTTCTCCCATCTGTAATCGAACGTAGCCACCCTTCGCAGGCCGATACTTCGGAACCGGTCCGTCGACATGGCCATCCTGAGATCCCACAATTTCATGCTTTGATCTTTTCCGTTGCTGAGAATGTACCGGCCGTCGCCCTTACTGTCGATGTGTGTGATGCCTTCTATGTGACCCACGAAGGCTCCGGCTTCACGGCGGTCGCCCATGCTACGTCTATCCCACACCTGAGGGACGGAGCTATGTTAGCTTAGAATAACCAAGTGAAGATGAAAGAGCGAACCTTGATTACACTGTCATCCGACCCCGAGTAAAGAATATGAGGGGAAGAAGTGTCTGCAAAGCAGACAGCGTTGACGTCATCGCTGTGGCCTCTCACCCGAAGTAGTGGTGTTCTACTTTCGATGTCGTAGGCAATAATACAATTCGTATTCGTCCCGGCAATTAACTCTCGGCCATCTCCTGAGAAACGAACCGAAAATATGCCAAATCTACGGTGCATATCTTCGTCGCTGTCACCTGAATTATTGACGTTGGCACCAAGATCCAAGGTATAGGGGTCACCTGTATCGCTTGGATCCGTCGGCGTCAAACAGACTTTCGGCGAAAGCGACGTGTATGCCAGCCATTTGTTATCCGGACTCAGTGAGGCATCTGTGAGAGTCCATTGTGCCCAAGGGTGCATGACCGTCTTGTAATGCTTCCAGCTGTAGGGATTCGAAGTGTCGTATAACCTCACTTTGAAGTCGGCTCCACAGGCGAAGTAAAAGTTGCCGTCGCGGGAGAACTGGCCAGAGTATACGGGTTCCCTGAAGTAAATGGTTACGTCTGTCTTGTTCTTCGGTATCATGCTCTGGAGTAGCAGCCTCTCCATCCTTTTCCGTTCAGCAAGGGTGCCGGCTAGGCCGAGCTCTCGTTCCAGAATCCGTAATGAGGGCGCCTTCATCCAAGTCTTTTCACCAGGGACAGGATGTGTGCCAAAAGACCCCGCGTCCATAAGTTCCCTTCCTTCTTTGCTGGGTACCTTTGGAAAGCGGCTCGGGTCCGGTCGGTGGCTAGCTATCCACTCCCGGAACTCGTCTCGCGACATGTGCCGTTCACTACTCTTAATTTGATCGAGGAGGTTCTCTTCATAAATATGCCTCAGCTGTACCCGAGTCAAAAGAGTCGGATGATTGCGGTAATCACCTAGACGAGCGGAATACGGTTAACACAGATTTCCAAGAAAATAGCTGACACAATGGGGATAACGGGAAGAAGAAAGGTAGTTTGAGGCCGACACACTTTCCATCTCAATCGCGAACCGTCTCCGGGGCGTTAATAATGAGTCTGGCTGATCGTCTCTACCGTAAGGGTCTGTGTAGACAACATGGAACTCGGCGTCTATGGATATCGGTTAGTTAACTTTCACACACTTAGCTGGGGGGCAAAAGCTTGACGAAGAAAACAACCTTCAGACGCCAGCCGTTCAAGGCCGAGCTCGTCTTCTCCTTCGCTCTCGGCGTAGTCCTCAAAATTACTGATTATAGCATTGAGGTTTGCAAATAGCCCGCCATCTATGAAATCCTGAAGAAGCTCCTCGGTTATGCCGCTTTCGAGTTCATCAATTAAGGGTACTCCATCGCCGTTAACATCGATTTCATTCTCCTCCTCTTCCTCCTCTCCTTCTTCGTCGTAATCATCATCACTCTCTTCTAATGGCTCCCACAGTGGGTCTTGAGAACTGCTAGACTCCTCCGCAGATTGCTCTGGGGAGGTAACCTCTGGACTACCCGACTCATTATCAGTGACCATTGGAGTGGCGGTTCAGATATTTCCTAATGTTTAATTACTGGAAGAGAATATTCAGCTGGGATGTATGAAGCACAAAGGATTAGAGGAGGTTGCGTGGGTCGTGAATGCGTTTACTACGGTATTATCAATTGATCTGTCGTCCGGATCTTGGGCAGCCGGAAGTGGTGCTGAACGCTGACGTAAATGGCGGAGTCATTGCCTTCTTAACTCCGGGTCTAGTAAGCCCGAACCAGCGGGCTAATTCTCCCAGAAAGACAGGGACAGGCCCAGTGAAGGAACTCTTATTAAAACCTCTTCAATTTCGAAGTGACTTGGATTTGACAAAGAGTTCAGGGTCAAGTTACCTATGTAGATGCATGCACCTAATTAATAGAGTGTTGGATGTGCCATATTACCAAGACACTGGTTCTGTGCCACCACAAGTTGCATCTAACCAATTTAAGCTGCTAAAGACTGTCTCACTCGCAGGACCGTTTTGACAGTGATCCCTTAAAATCGGATTCATCTCGGAGGCAAACACTTTTGATGCCAATTATAGCTTCTGTGAATGAAGCCTCGATCAAGCTTCAGCTTTAAGATGAAGACTGGTCGAAGACGCGTGTACCTGGTCTACTGAAAGAGTTTGTGCGCTGTCTGCCGCCCATAAATACATCGCAAGGGGCTCCGTGTGTCAGTCTCCGCTTTGGGCATCTTGGTCAAGACGGACCGTGGAACGATGAGCTCTTCCAGTATTGATATTAGTGTAATATCTCGTGCAGGAACACCAACGCCAAAAAGGTCCACTCGATGTTTTACTTCAATCGATATTGGTCAATTGATGGATCGGCGGCCAGATACGATGGAGCAGTATCACAAGCCAAAAAGTTGTTCGATGCTCAGCCACACTCAGAAGAAGGACACTGTCGATTAACACTGTATACAAAATTAGGAGGCAAGGAAGGCGCTGTGGGTAGCGGACCTAACCAACCGCACGTCTCCTTATTCACTGTCTTTCCATCAGTGCTGCGCTGGCCTTGATTGTTTTCTGCCAGCAAGGTTGGTCAACTTGAACTCCTATCGAGTGATTCGTCTCACCTTCAAATTCAATCGCCTTTTCTCTCCTTTCTAGTCCCTCCCTAAGGTTTCAACTTTGGCCGCCTTCTTTCTGAATCCATTCCTTCTTCTTTTCGCACTTGCGTGCGAGTGTTTCTTTTCGAGAACCTTTGGTTTTATATACTAAACCCCCCTTACCTTTGGTGACTCGCGTGCCATAGTCGTCCTGCGAAAACCCGGCTCTCGTTGAAGCTACATCATCACTCCCCTTTCGACGACTTAATTCGATATCCCCTACCGCAGACATCATGAGATTACGAACCCGACAAGCGAACCTCCTCCTTCTCCTCGCCCCCGTTCTTGTAACGGCTCTCGCCTCCGACGCCACGGCCCGCGATGAAGTGAGCGCAGTGAACCCCCGAGCCGACGCCGCCAATGTCGCCCCCAAGGATGGCAATGACGGCAAACCGCATAATGGCCCCTGGGTCGAGACGGACGGTAAGATTGACGACGACTTGCCAGCCTTGGCGGGCCGCCCCGATGATCCGACCATCATCGACGGCAAGAAGATTCCCGAATCCAACGATGGTGTGATGGACGATCCGAACCGGCTACCTCCCAAGGAGGGTACGCGGGGAACTGAAGGCGGAGTATCAGAGAAGGGAAAGGCGAGGAATGACCAGGAGGGAAAGGTCCCCGAGACTCCAAAAGAGGCTCCCGCCCACCACGTCGTCGAGGAACCCGTTGCGACCGTCGATGATGCCAAGAAAGATGATCGTCCTAAATCTAGCGAGGAAGCTTCCGGCCTCGAGGTTAGTCGTAGCGTGATAGCTTTGGAATTATTTCGACATTGCTAACAGTTCTACTCAGAAGCCCGAGGATCTTCCCGAGCGAGTCGCCGACCACCCCATGCCCGTCCCAGACTCCGTTCAGCGAGGCCACATCGATGTCTCCCACGGTGACACCTCCGCTGACTCCACCTTTGTCGAAGGAGTCATTCAACCATTTCACACATTCCTTCTCTCCTTAGCTATGATTCTAGTCTCCGAAGTTGGAGACAAGACTTTCCTGGTTGCAGCTCTCATGGCCATGAAGCACGACCGCATGGTTGTCTTCTCCGCCGCCTTCAGCGCGTTACTAGTCATGACCGTCCTGTCTGCGATTCTCGGCCAGGCCGTGCCGACGCTACTCTCCCACCAGGTCACCAGCTTCTTAGCCTCGGTGCTCTTCTTTGTCTTCGGCGCGAAGCTGCTGCGGGAAGGCATGGTCATGTCTCCCGATGAAGGTGTTGCGGAAGAAATGCACGAGGTTGAGCAGGAGCTTGCCGAGAAGGAGAAGGATATCTATGCCCTTGAGATGGGTATCGGCGGTAACAGGAAATCCCGCCCCAAGGGCCGGTTCCCTGCCCCTCCCAGGTCTCCATCCACCTCTCCTACTCGTAGCCCCTCGCCTCAGGGACGAACTTTTAAGAACTTTGTCCAGGGCCTTGAGAACCTCCTCTCTCTCCTCCTTAGTCCTGCCTGGGTACAGACCTTCGTGATGACTTTCCTCGGCGAGTGGGGAGACCGCAGCCAGATTGCGACGATTGCCATGGCGGCTGGTCCCGATTATTGGTCCGTCACCCTTGGAGCTATGGCTGGACACTGCGTATGCACCGGTGTAGCCGTTTTGGGTGGCCGTGCCATTGCTGGCAAGGTCAGCATGAAAGTTGGTAAGTCATACAAGCTCACCTACAACTCTGTCATCCGAGTTCATCCGACTAACAAAGCTGTACAGTTACTCTTGGAGGTGCCATCGCCTTTATCATCTTCGGCTTCATCTACCTGTACGAATCTATCTATTAGACCGCGACCGAGCGACCAGGCCCCCCATATACCACCTTGCACTTGGCTTGTTTTTCTTTTTACCCCTGTACTTTGTTGTAATGTCAACGACACGCGATTGAATTCGTTTCCCCATCCCAAAAACCCAGCGTGTTCAGTTGTCGATATCTGAACATGGTGGAAAGTGTATTAATTGGTTGCAAAGAAAAAAATTCGACATGAAAAAAGGGAAGACACCACTGAAGTTCTAAAATGGGTTGGGAGGTTTGGAACTTTCAGGGAAATGCGCCTCACATATTTATCCTTTCCCGCCAACGGTCTTTTGTTTGCGTTTTCCTTCTTGTTTGGGTTTTATACTTTCACGGTTTATAGAAAATCTCGGGGGAAAGAGCATGTTTGACTAAAGCTGGCGTTCCTGTATAATGTATCAACGTATAAGCGAGGGATCAATAAATTCGGGCAGTGAGAGAGGCAAAAGATGGAGATGGGTCTGTCTAGTGTTTCACTGCCGCAAATAACTTAATAGACTTTGGCAAGCTTTGGTTTCACTGCACTTGTTTTCGTATTTCCGTGATATTCCACATTGGTCGTACTGGCGATTCCGCTAACACGATCCGGATATACAAGTAGCATTACCTGGACCTCGTCTACGAAGTACGACTAATTCGGCTTTCCTCTACGTAGGGCGTATACTGCCCTGCGCACGAGTGTATATGTCCCTCGGTTGAGATTTGATGCGCAACCGGGTGCAGTCTCCAGCTTTCAACCAATTATCGTGATAGAGCTTACTTGTCCCACGACCATGCTTTCTGAACAATGTCGTAAATACAGCGCTTGCGGCCCTTCTCGGACGAGAGACATTAGAGTAGCACGCCGCCTATCAAGAAAATATCGGTAGCTCAAGCCACTCTAGCCATGTGGTGCATCGTCGTTGACTGTGGCGACATAACACCCGATTTTTGGTGACCCAGACCGCATAAATTGCATAATTCTCGTGACGATAGAACAGAGTGGGGATGTGAAGAGCTTCGTGCAAGATCTCGCCTTGCTGCGCTCAAAGCCCCAGAGTCGGTTAATTCTCGGGGCCATGCATCTTGCAGGAGAAAATCTCCCCAGAAAAGTCCAACTCCAGCATGGACGAGGTCCATCAAAATTTCAGTCACGTGTCGAAATTTTTTTAGGGCTTGTTCAATCCAAGTACCCGCACTCAATCGACCCTCAGCCAAACCCAGGCCTTGCAGCATCCGTTCAATCGCCAAACTCACCCATCTTTTCCATCGTCAACAACCCATAAACTACCGGCAAAATGAGTACGTTGAACTCCCTCCAATTGAAAAATGTCGAAATATCGACGTGCTTCTCTCACGGGCGAGAGAATCCCGAATTGAAAAAGTCGTTACTGACCTTTTTCGTCACCTCCGTATAGCGAAGGGAACGTCCAGCTTCGGCAAGCGCCACAACAAGACGCACACCATCTGCCGACGATGCGGTTCGTATCCCCCCCGATCTCTCCCCCTCAAATTTCCTCGGAAGAAGAACGATATCGATGGCGTGAAGAATTGCCGGTTTATTTTCACGAGGAGGAGGAAATGGGTCGCGACGAAAGTAAAGGGCTTGGCTGACGAGAGGTTCTCTGGGATATTTAGGTCGTCGCTCTCTCCACATCCAGAAGCACACCTGCGCTTCTTGCGGATACCCCGCCGCTAAGGTCCGAAAGTGTACGTTTTCCCACCACATCTATCTAGGTTCCCAGGTCCCCAAGCAGGAATATGTCTTTCTTTTGAAGTCGGAAGGGGGGCTGACATAGGGGACGCGCAGACAACTGGTCCGAGAAGGCGAAGCGAAGGAAGACCACCGGCACCGGCCGCATGCGATACCTCAAGGATATCTCCCGACGATTCAGGAACGGCTTCCAGACCGGCACTCCCGCTGGTGCCCGAGGACCCTCGAAGCCATGAGCTGCTTTTTTCCGTCTTAATCTAAACGAAAAGTTGGCGAACGGGCAGGGGGTTGGACTTTAACTCTTTTTGGCATCTTCTTTTTTTGTCCCTTTTTCCTCTTCTTTTCAACCTCGACCACCGACAAATAGTCTTTTATGTCCCCTCCAACCTTTGGGGGGAGGACTGAGGGAGGAAACTGGGAAAAAGGAAAGATGAGGGGGCAGGGAAAGTCGAAAATAGAAACGGAGTTTTCTTTGTTAAACGCCGGCACGCAAAGGGAGCAATAGGGGCTATGTTTGTTTGGTATGAAATTAACATAGGGGATGAAAGGGTTTTTTTTTCCTTCTCGCATATTCCCAAACCGGATCGATAAGGGAAACAATGAAAAAAAGAAATGTGCAAAACCCACCATTCTCTGTCTTGCGCTTGCCATAGCATTCGAAGGAAGAATACGCCCTGGGGTTCTCGGTTCCCGAGTTTCTCTTTTTCAGCCCTCCCAGACCTTGCCATTCAATTACTCGGAGTATAGGTTCCAACAGCATCCGTGTCCCAAGTCTTGCCTTTTCATGACGAATTCAGTGTTCCTCAAAGACTGTACTGGATAGGGCCGCCCATTGATAAATGCGACTATGCCCGTATCCATGGCCGATATTCTATATATGCCTACTTCTTCTTAAAGACCACCCAATAGAGCTCCAGGCTCTCACTGGCCCCTCTCGAATATCTTAACCCCCCCATCCTGCGCAACGAAGTACAGATACTCATGCGCCTCCACCTCCTCTCCCTCTTCTTCCCCGTCTTCATACGCACCACCCCTCGTAATCCTCAGCACACCGCTCACATCAGTCGCAGTACCAGTATCCAGCCGCCGCACGGAGAGCACGACGCGAGCTTCATGCGCAGTAGCAAGGGCAAGGGAGGCATGAGAGCGTTCGAGGGTCGTAGTTTGGGAGTGTATCAGTGGTTCGTCGGCCGCCATGGTGAGGACGGAAGCGTAAACCTTCTATTGTTGGGGGGAGGTGGCAAAGCTCGAGTTAGCAGGTAAACTTTTTTGTAGATTCCGGGCCACAGAACGGGATTCATACCTCGCGTAGAGAAATGATTAGGTCTGCTATCTGAACGCTAGTGTTCTGAGAGCTGGTCAGCGCGAGATAGCAATCCGGCTGGTCTATTATCAATATGGTTTTCCGTCCCGCCGCCACGGCCGGTGTAGATGTGATATCGGCAATCGCGCGATTGAGCTCGACACGGACGTCGGCGAGCTTCCCAGAGCGCAGGGTTCTCCGACCTCTGGGTTGAGGTGGAGCGTTACTTGGGGGTGGCACGAAGAGACCTGTGAGGCCATCTACGAAAATGAGGGTTCCTTGGTTTATCGCAGAATCTAAATCTACGCCCTGCACTCCTCTTTTTAGTATATATTCCGACTTCTCCGGTTTTGGCAGCACATATATAGAACATTAATGACAACTGTCTAAACGGGGAACATACCAACCTCGCAGCTCCCTCTTTCCAAAACGCATAATCCCTCATAAAGCTAACAAAAACAACCGCCTTATCCCCTCCTCTTCTCTTCCCGCCGGCCTCATCTTCGTCGCGATCTTCGTCGTCGCCGGAGCTCCTCGCCGGACGAGCGAGGTGCTGCGCAAGGTACCGGAGGAGGAGCCAATTCGTCGTAGCGCCGAGGACGGACGTGAGGAGAGTTAGAGAGGAGGCCGGGAGAGGGAGGTAAGGCTCGAGGAGGTGGGGGATTCGTGTGGACATTATAAGGAGCTGGAATTCTTTCTTTCTTTCGCCTTTTTTTGTTCTTGGTTCTGGTGGAAGCTGGATTTCTTTTTCATGGAGGGGTCATGTTCGTCATGGTGGGGACAGTGTACAGAAATGCATTGTTTGCACAGTACCATGACGGCTCAGAAACGTCGTGTGGGAGGAAGAGATTGGGAAGGACTTCTTTTCTATTTTGTTCAATATTATAACCGCATCCATAGTAGATGACAACAGTTCCGGATCCCAATACCAACTTGAAAAGAAAACAAGAATAAAATCATATCAAAACTCCAATTAATGTATCCTGCAACGTCTTGAACTGCATTAAGCGTCATTCATGGCATCAGTCAGTCCCGGGTCGGGGTATTTCATGTAAACAAAAACTCGATGAGAGGCAGAGGGAGGATGAGAAAGATGCAGTGAGCCAGATGGTCATTGCCACACTCCTTCTACATTATGGAGTTCCCAGCCAGAGCCAAGAGGATCGCGAATCCTGAGATGACCTTCGACACAGATCCACTACTGGCACCACCAGCAACCTGCGTTGAGGTGGGGACCTCAGTCGGCGTTGTAGATGTAGTCGCCGGTGCGGTAGTGCGCGTCCTCAGAACCGTAGACGGCGTGGTAGGTACGTGAACGGTGCTCTCGATACTCTCGGTGCCAGGGACGTCAAGAACGGGCGTCTCCTCTGGAATAGCAATAGTTACATCCTCGGGAGCGGAAGGAACCTCGGGGATTGGAGGGATATCGGTTGTGTAGGAGTGGAGCTCGGGAGTGTCCGGCTCGCTTGCTGTAAAAGGAGGCGGAATAATGAGGGTGGGAGTTGGCTTAGGACCATCCTTCCAAGGAGTGTCAGCGGCTACCGGGATCTCGGGAGTGGGCTCGCAGTCCAAGGTAACCGTCTCAACGGTGCAGAAGGTAAGCGTAGAAGTGATGGTTGTGGCATAGTCACAGCCAGTACGGCCCGGGACAGTAACCGTGAAAGCCTTGGTAATAACCTCCGAGAGAGTTACTTCGACCTCCCGAGGTACGGCCACTTTGTCTCCGGTATTGGTGCAAGTGACACGACAGACTGAGCCGTCTTGGGGGAACTGCGCAGGGTTTGGCCATACGTCGCCGATTGCGGCCCCTTCACTGGCTTGATCATCGCCAGGGGCCGGGTCTGCATCACTCGCGCTGATACTTGAGGGGAGAGGAGTCGGGTCATTGGTGACTGTGGGCGTAGCATTGCTGGTGGTATTAAGGAACAATATAGGAATTGAAGGCGTGGAAGATGGAACCTCGACGGAAGTAGAGGTAGAATCGGAATCGGTAGCGGGAGCCGGAGTGGAAGTTTGGACTGGGGCCGGAGTCGAGGTCGATGTCGAGGTCAATGTCGAGGTCGATGTCGAAGGCGAAGTAGAGGGAGAATCAACAGGGGCAGGAGAGGATCTCAATGTATTTTGGAGAGGAGTTGTTGGACGGGGGGTGGTCCTCGTTTCAGTCACCGTTGACTGACGCCGGATGGTTGTGGTTTCAGGAATGGAAAGGGATGAAAGTTGCATCTGGAACGCATTTGCACATTCACTGATAGACAAGTTCTGATAATTTTGTTAGGACTTTCCCTCAGTGTCGAGATTCGATAAGGCCATCACTTACATCCGGACAGCAAAAGGTATTTCCGTCGCTGGCTCCGGCGCAGTAGAATCCGGCATCACAAGCAGCTGCAAAACACCGGTTAGCAACACGAGTGAGAGATTTGGAGAAACTGCCAAGCGTATAAATAATCAAAACTTACTACCACTATTGTCCATGCAACACCGCTGGCCTTTAGTAGGATCGAAGCAAAAGAGTGCGTCGCTCCGACTGCCTCCACACTCTTCATATCCGGAACCGCAGGCGGAGCACGTCACTTCATCGCCTTCGCAAACTCCAAACTCGGGCTGATATCCCTCGTCCCTCTTTTGAAGGAGTTTTGGTGTTGAGCGAGCAGGACTCGTCCACTTGTAGACGGGGATATGTTGGAGGGCCGTGGCAAGAACCAAAAGGTGCGAGAGCACCAAGGTAAAGTGTAGAGCCTTCATTGGAATGCAGGGATTATTAGGAAGGGAAATAAACACACGAGAAGTAGAACGAAGGACTTTGAATGTGATTAACTTGTGTATGATGTGATGGAATTGAGAATGACAATAAGGAAGTTGCAGGAAGCATATGCACGATTTATATCGTCCATCGTAGGCCCCGGGATCTCTCCCGTGAGCCCTTCCGGCCTCTTTTCTTCAGGCACACCCCGTTTTCCGCTCCCCATCGCGCAGCTAGAGGCATCCAGCCACTTTCCTCCACAGCTTGAACAGGGCCGTATCCGATGTCTCATCTTAGTCGACTGCCCTGTGAGGCTGGTGTCGTCACGGCAAGCCTAGTAACGAGGCCGCCCAGATCCCAAAGCCGAGGCTGGGGTTCTTCAAACAGCTCGGCGTTAACTAAAGAGTCTTGAATTATTTGGGAAAACGTCCGACCACAGGGCCGACTTCTCTTCAGGGTAGGTGTGGCGAAGCCGTCTTATTGCCAGAGCAGGTCAGATGTCTCAGGGTCCAGGCAGTTTTCGCTAACACTCCGATGTGGCTGGATCACAGTCAACCCTCACACTATCCGGGCCGTCTGAAAGAACACAACGGAGAATTCCTATTCATAGCACTTCCCTAGTAAACATTGTCCAATCCAGGGGGCTGACGCTTACCGGAGCTTTGGGGCTTGAGTTCGGCGGCAGGCGATGAAGATTTTTAGCTCATGTCTCACAACCCTCTCCTGAAGATTTGGCCTCTTTAGGCCTCTTTACAGGCTCAAACTCTTTACAGGCTCAATGCCCCGCCATCTCGTTTTCATACTTCTTGGGGGATGTCCGGACCACTATTCCTGAGAACCGATTCCCTCGAGGATAGGCTTCCTAATCTCGGGCGAGTGAGCAATGCTCAACCCATCACTCCATCGTAGGGTTACCCTCGGAGTTTATGTCCGCGGCTTGCCCCCGGCAGTTGAGATGTCTCCATGACAGCTGCTATATTTCCGCCTTTAAGCAATGCTAAGGGGGGGGGGCCTTGCTGGATCAACTTCCTATCCACGCCGGGCAAGTCTGCAATACAGTAATGACGTCAAGTTCATGAAAGCTCATTCATTCCCATGACAGCGTGGAGGCTAACCAGGTCGAGGTTAAATCCATACGCATTCAGTATTTAGGGAACCCATTCTAGCAAAACTACTTCGCTGCTGGCTCGCAGCCGTATTCCCATGCTCGTTGACATGCGTGGACTGTGTCTCAGAAATGAGTTAAGTTGGTAAAGTTGCCGATATGTCACTTTCTTCCGAAAAGGCGACCCTTCATATATCTCAGCAGCCGACTATAGAGCCAATCGAAGAAAATTCAAGAAAATTTCCTTGAAAACGATGCGCAGACTAGTTTGTAAAAGAATTCTTCAAACAAAAAGGGCTGGGTCCTCGCCCTAGTGAAGATCGTCCTCAAGCCCAGCCTCGTGGCGAAGGTGAGACATCGTTGGACCCCGAGGCAACCAGCTGGAAGCTAAGCCTGTATTTGCACCAAACCCGGATATCGGGCCTATCTCCTTTTGCCCCTCCATCGTCATATCTCTCAAGCCGCGCCATGAGGGTCGAGACGAGGCTGGGGATAAGGCCTCTGGGCATGCTAGTAACGGACCTCCGGGGGAAGTAGGTGGAAAGCATGAAGAAATAACGAAAAGCTGTGCCTTGCATATTGTTCTTCAAGAGAGGTGAGTCCTCGCCACTTCTTGGGACGGATGGACTCACCTTCAAACTTATCCATCTCACTCTCGTTGCATCCGGATTCAAGGACATTTCTTTTTTTCCAACTCTCGCTTGATTTCTTTCACCACCCCTGAAGAGCAACGAGACAAGCATATCGAAAACACTGCGGTAACATCCATCATTGGCATGGTCCAGAATTCCTGAAGTGTCGAAGTACTGGATAGGCCTGGGCATCATGGGCCAAGCATTATCAATGACCAAGTTCGTCGGGACGGACAGGCGTATAGTAGTAAGCTCTTCCTCATCACCTTTACTTCTTAATCCTTGAAAGCGATCTGACTCCTCTGAATAGGCACAATCCTACCCACCATGCCACTTATTCGGCGATTCAGACATATACGGCTTCGGGATTCGGTTAGGATTCTACCTTCAATATCTCGCCGCCATCGTCGCCCTCTCGACAGGGTACACCAACGGCCTCAAACCCCTTCGAACAGGGCTCACAATTCTCTCCATCTCCCTCTTCGTCACATTATGTACGACCTCCACGGGGAACGGACTGGTGATACTTGACTGGTATATCGTTATGGCCTTAACGGGCGGGTACATCTTCTTCACGGACCTTTTCGTTCGCCTCGCGGCGGCCAAAGTCTACTGTGTCAAGAAATCCCGTAAGACGAACAGGGACAGCGAAGTGTCAAATCGCAGAGACACGCGCGTCTCCGTCGCCGATCTCATGAGGACGGACGTCTCCGAGACCGTTAAACCACGCCAATCTACGCTCATAGAGGCGGGGCTTGCCGTGTATAGAACTCACTACAACCTGTCGGAAGCCACAGAAAGACAAGACCCAGCCGACGAAGACCGAACCGCTTTCCGACACGCACTCATCGAGTTTGGACGTGCGGCCCGTGACTGCCCCGACGTTGCAGCGCGGTATTCACTCGATAAAATAGCTCGCACAACAACGGCGTCATATACCGGGGATAGCAGAGAGAAACAAGAGGACCAGTTCGACAGGAGCCAATTCCGCACCGACTTCATCCAAGCCGCTCGCGGTACCGGCATGACCAATACCGAAGCTGAGCGCCTCAGTCGACGCATCGCATCGGAAACCAAGAAGGAAGCCTCCGAAGAACGGTCGCGGGCCACGCTCGTCGAAATTCGTGAGGCTATGCATGCCGTGCGCCCTCGCGATATGCTTGCTGTGGGAGTCATCTGTCTGTCGTGGGCTGCCTACCAATTCGTCCGCCCGTGGCTTTACTGGAGAGGGCTGAGGCGGGGTATCAAGCCGGGTTGCGACGTGAAGCTCATGTGGTTCTTCGTGCCGGCGAGCATTTACAACGAGACGTTCGGTACGTGGCTGCGCGTTTGGGGAATCATCATGTTTGTGGGTGGCATAATATACTTCTCGTACGGAGCCTACATGATTGCGACCAACATGTTCGCGGCGCGTAGGTGGTTCTCTCGCAGCCGGAGAGTCTCCGACGTGGAATCTCAGCGAGGTCTCCTCGGAGGAAACCTGACGCCATCGCAGGATGGATCATCCTCGACTGCCTCCACCGTGACTCCGAGGGCGCAGTGGACTGGGCCGCAGCAGAGAAAACGTGCTAGTAAGCGCTGCCGTTTTTATTTCCGGATCGTAGCCGGATTTCAGGCGGTCATCCTCATCGTCAGCATCGTCGTGGTTGAGGGAACGCTGTCCATAAACGACGTCGACATGACTCGCGGGGATTTGCGTACATCGAGCCAGCTCATGGCCTTCGTTGTCGGGATCATCTCGTCGGTTCCTGTCTTTTGGGAGTGCCTTATCATCGCACCCCTGAGATGGGCAATTTTGAGGAAGAAGAAGGGGCATGGAGTTGGAACGTGGTATGTCCGCCGGACAAGGATCGAGTCTACGACAACTGTTCCCGACGACGTCCAGATGACATCGGCGAATGTGGTGTGAAGCATCCATTCCGCGGGCTGTACTGCTAGCTCGGGATTTTAATTCCCGAGCAGTCCACCACCAAAAGAGTGGACGGCAAGGTTGGGGATGGGGTGGCCGCAGAAGACAGTTTCTCCGTTTTTGACTTGCATTGTTTTCTTTTTCTTTTCTCTTCATGGAACATTTCAAGCATTTGGCTATTCTCTTCTAACCGTTCTCGGCAACAATCTCTTTGCATTTCTTCGGTTGCTATTCTGTGGAATATTATTCTCCTGCATTAGGTTCGGTAAAGGTCCTTGACGCGGATGGGATCTCGCGATGTCTGCAAAACCAGGCCAATCAGTATAAACGTTGGTAATAGAAATTATATTTCCTAATCGCAAACTCCTGCGGGGTAGCTCTGAAGCTGCATCAACTCGCTACTCCAAAGCTTCGAGTCGCGCTCGTACCGCATGGCATGTTAACAGGTTGCTACCCATCTGGGACGGGAGGTCCCTCGGGCTTGGTGCGGTGTGGTGTGTTATCTGCAAGATGCATGTCAAATGGATGCAAGCACCCACCTTGACAATCTGCAAGAGCCCAACTAATCCATTACATTTTGAGGCTCCGTGGGTATGATGGCTGGTGCATTTCCTTCGTCTCCGACCTATGAGAGGCTTGTTGTGCCGAAGTATTTTGTTCTTTGGAGATATTGCTGTGGTGCACGACCGCATGCCCTGCTTCCTCCATCCCCGCCCGTGGCCGGCGACCTGGCAACTATCGTGACTCGTCTCTGGTCCTAGTTGGTGCATTACATTTGCCTGCCGCAGAATAAAAGGGTTATGCTCCCCTTGTCACTCCTTCGTACACCGTACTGGGTTTCTTCCCCTCATCACATGGGCTCAGTATTCCCAAAGATTCAAAGCACCGTTGGACAGACCGAAGTGTAAATCGAACGTTTTGGCGAAAATCGGTTTATCGGGCCGTTGAAAAAGGTGACGCCGCAAAGCAGGGGAATTTCCGAGTCCTACGCGACCGGTCTATTTCGTCCTGTCGCACTCGTATTTTGTTAGGGTTGTGGAAATAATTCGTGCTCACAATATTCTTGCTGCCCAACACAACCCCCTGCAGCTTGTTTTCATTTTTCCGCGACGATGTGGACGAAGCCCGCGACGGAGCCGACGGAGCCGAAACTTCAACGGCGGAAGAACCCAGGGCGGCGGATTGCGCAGATCGTGAAACTCAAGCCGGAGTTCGTCGACAAGTACAAGGAAGTGCACGCCCGCGTGTGGCCCGAGGTGTTGAAACAGATTAAGGACTGTCGGATTGAAGACTGTGAGTTAGGCCCGCGAGCTTGTCTAATTTAGTTAGTTAGCCGTGGCTTCAAGCTCCCGCAGCTCCCGTCGTCCCGGCCTCTTCTTCCACCTGATCGTTGCTGACGCGAACTGCGAACGGGTGGTAGACTCCATCTTCCATGACGAGGGAACGGGAATCCTCTTTGCTACCTTCAAATATGTTGGCTACGACTATGAAGGCGACATGGAGCGCATGAGAGAGAACCCAAAGGTGCGAGAGTGGTGGGCGATGACGGATAGTTTCCAGGAGTCGTTGGTGCCGGGAGCAACGAGCAGCGAGTCTGGGAGCCCGTCATGGTGGAAGTCGATGGAGGAGGTTTTCCACGTGGACTGAGAAGAGAGAAGAGGCAAAGTTAGGCATACTTTGATACTGTGAGACCCTCGATACGAAATGAAAACAATGGACTTTCGATGGGTGCTGAGCGTGAAGCCTGACTTTACGCCCAGTACAGCTTACGCAGGAGAGTTCAACTCGAGAGTGCGGCTGCAAATTGCACTCAATCCCTCTCATTCTCTGCTTCCTTCTTCCTTCACAATCTTGAGCTTGAGGGGAATCGGTATCCACCAGCCCTCTACTTCGTAACTCGCTATGTTATTTGCACTTTCCTCTTAAAGTATAAAGTCTACGTGCAAAATCGCAAAATCATAATTAGGGAGCCGCAGCACTGGAAAGTGCACTGGTTCGGGTGGCTTGACCGGAGCTATGTACATGTACTTGTATTAGCAAATCCGGACTCAGGGAAGAGGCACCATTTGGAGGGATTGCTCCAGGTTACAATGTACCTGCAGCCAGCATCCTTCTCTCCCTCTTGTTGCTCTTGCTGGAACTGGAACCGAACGTTTTCAGCTGATGCTTGCTAGCTCCCACATGACATTCCTCTGGGCCTCGACTTCTTCGGACTGGGTCCAAGTTCTGCAGGGGCATGGGTGGTGGGACTTTTCTCACCTTCCCATGACGGAACATCAAAACTGACGTATCGATCTTGGGTTTGCCTTCCCTCTCTGCCATTCCACATGCCTGGGCGAAGGATCGAAGGGAAGGGGCGAGAGAATTGATCGGCTGGTCTGGACTTCCTCTCAATTGCCTCCATTCAGCTTGTGTTAGGCCTCTCTGCCATCGGCTGACAGGCGCCCTCCTCGGAGAAGTCTCGGTGGTGGATTCTTGACCGTCCCCAAATCATCACATCTCACATTTTTCTCACGGCCCCAGTCCTAGTCGATACTAGCATTGCGAACCAGAGCCATGGCACTTTTTGAATTTGATTGCAAATCTCGACACCCAGTCCACTAAAGTTGCGTGTGTCCCGAGCCAGCGGGCTGGACAAAGAGGCCTGGTCCGGCTCGTTTAGCCTTCCAGGTGAGAGATTGGCCAGAATCACCAATATGATCTCTACGAAGTACGAAGGTAGGGTAGATACCCACGCCCGCGATTCTCCACTAGCCACGAATTGCGGCGACTGGACTGGAGTCGTCGCTCACCGGCCAATTGATCCGTCTAGAGCAATGCTGACCGAGACATGCCAGCGTTACTCTTCCCACAAGGTACCTAATAGAGAAGCAGCATACGCACATGGAACGGCATGGCGACGCAAGGGGTCTCTCTGATCTAGATTATGAAAACGATAACTTGCGAATTAATTCCGTGGGGCCTTGGCCGCTCGCTCCATTAACATCAGCGCCAAGGTCCAACGTGCCCCAACTCAGATTGTGAACGAGGCCAGACAATCCACATCAGTTTGGGTTTAAGGTTATGAATGGCGTTGAGGAGGACCGCCTCCGGATTCCTCGGATGGCGTTTCGTGAAAAAAAAGTCAGAAGTTTATTCTCGATCGAGGAGGTGGCCTCTTCATACCGCGTTAGCTTATCACCACCCCGAGTTGCCTAGTTCGTAATGAGCGGTGCTTGGAGACGCTGGTGTCCACCGAAAATGGAACATGATTGAGGGTTCCCTGCTTTTTCTAGCGGGGTCAGTATGGACAGACGTCGGGCACAGCCGATGGTCCCAAAAGATCCAACAATGACCTCAACCCTCCGCGCTTCCCTGAAGTGAGTTAAGCCCTTGAGGAAGTCCGTCATTAACACATTCACTACAGAGATCCCCGATTGCCATCGTGAGCCGCCCTGCCGCTGTATTCCAAATGCATTCCCGCCACACGCATCATCCGGGTAGAGTTTCGGACTACAGTGACCAATCCGCCGTAATGGGATCAATCATTCCATCCTCCATTCCTTCAAACGGAGACGATTTCCATACCACCAGGCCTAATAGCAGGGTGGACGCATTAGTGACGCGCTAATGTTAATTAGCGACTTGGGTTGGTTACCAACTTACCACCTACGGAGTACTAGGACAGGGGTTCATCCTGTGACCCGCACTGCCTTGCATTGCCAATCCTCCCGAATCCAGAGCCGGGGCACTGGGATTGGTGGTCGGGACTCGCACGCCGTCCAAACATGGCGAGCGATCAACTCCTTCGAAGCCCACTACACCAGTGCTGGAGTATACACACCATTTACTAGTATTTAGCGCAGTCAACGAATAAATGGCTGCCCATCCATTAGCACTAATACTAGGAAACAGCAGCGCTCGGAAGACCGATTAGAGACGGGCACTACGAAGTACGAAGGGGCTTTCAAATGATTTGAAGCCAAAACGTCTGTCCCGAAGCTTTCATCTCCTTCAGCCACCGACTTTGGTCCAATCCCCCTTTCCTATCCAAGGATGTGGAATTTCTTTTTTCTCTTTTTGGCAGCTTGGTGCCTCTCTAGACGGGTGCACCTCGGCCTCAACTACCTCGTATTACCCTGCTCTTCACGTTTTGTAGTCTTACATGGTAAGGTAAGGCTCTCGGTTCGAGCCAAGAAATTGTCCAAGGTCACCCTGGGAACACCTAGTGTAGGCAGTACACTACGGAGTAAAGGCTCGCTCCATCCCTCCAGCGGTGGTGACTGGAACTGCCTGACGGTATGAGACGTGTACCTGTACCCTGGTGGAGATTGCTCAAAAAGCAAGTCTGATACGTGCGTACACTAACTAGTACGTACAATACTGCACTGCATACACCACTTTTCTCAGTCCCTGCTATCTGCATTCCCGGTCCACAGGCATGTACAGAGTGGTAATGTACCTCGAGGAGACGTTCTCCTGCAGAGGGAACTCTAGCGGACCTTCTGAGGATAGCGCCCTCAACTACCTATTGCTTCTTACCAGCCGGTCACGATCCCCCCCTTCTCTGTTACTCGTCCGGAAAGACACTGGGACTTATTGCTTCTTCAATGCCCCAGGCACATCCTTGCACTGCATGGGGTTCCTCCCTGCCGGGCCGAACCCTGGTCCCTCATAACCCCCCTCACTCTCCACCCGACCAATTGGTCTCCCAGAGTCATGGCTTAATCAATGGTAAGAGCAGGTGCGAGTGTGTGAGATAGATGACGGGGAGGACTAGGGGATCCAATATGACCGAATGCACCTGCCCACCACCCTGGCCGGGGGTGCAGCAGGGGATCCAATGCTGGAATGTGGGATGAAGAGGGGACTAGCGAGTGCCAGCCTGCCAATCGTAGCGCGGTGAACGCTCCAAGTCGGCGGTACGCCCTGGAGAGATATGCAGTTCTTTCCCCCCTTCCGGCTCCAAAGTTGCAGTCGCTTCCAGCAAACCGGTATGCTCCGCTCCCCACTTCATAACAGCTCCTCGGTATCAACGCCTCTTCAAGAAGCCCCCTTGGAATGCAACGCTAACGAGGCAGTGTGCTCCTCGGTTTACATTGTAGTGTACTTATCTTGAGCAGTGAAAATTCTAACGCACATTCTTATGCCGAGAGCCAGAGATCCGCTCGGGATCTCGCCGTTGGCAAGGATTGAGTAGTTTACAGCCGCCTGCACATAAACACACAGACACACACATGCACATCCAAATCCAATGAGCGACGTGAAGCCCTCTCTCACCACGGCACACACGACCAGACATTTGCCTCATCTAGACTCAGCTTCGGCCCCCCACATTCACTTCCAGGTGGACTTCGAGAGGTTATACCGATCTAGATGTTTGGGGCGTGGAGCACGAAGTAATGAGCAGAGTGGAGATAAATCGTTCAAACGCCACTTTTGGTCTCTGAGCATCATCATCCTTGAGACACCCTGTGCTGAGTGGAGCTGAGGCCCACAGTTGCCGAGTCACTGGACGGATCAGGGGGAAACTTATCTCTGAGCTAAAGGGCTGAACGCAGGTCTGTTTGGCTGCAAACCTATATCCCGCTGGGGAAAAAGAAAAGAAAACAAGGAAGCAATAGACCAACAGGGTGTCAGTTTACGAAAATTGAAAGCGCATCGACGGAAAAGCATCCATTTGCTTAAGCTCGCTCAAATCCATTTCGCCAGCACCATCGCCCCACGCTTCAACACATTGATTCTTCGTTTGAACTAGAGAGACGGGATAAGAGAAGTGGCACATGAATAAGGGGGGGTAAAAGATCCCGGCCCTTCTCCCTGGTCCTGAAAAAAGGTTTATAGTTCCCACCTTTTCCCCTTCCGACCCATTCCTTGATTCCTACGGAGTACATACGAAGTACGCCGGCTATCCAAACCTCGCAAACCCCCCTGCAGACACGCCCCGTTGACAGCATCCTGGCTACCCGTCCCGTTACGACACCGCCACTACGGTTCTCATTGGGCTCCGCCCTCGTGGTTCGGGCTACTACTAGTGTTTCCCAATTTCTAGGCCCAGGTTCCCACCGGTCTATATCACTGCTTCATATATTCCACCTCCTTGGCAATATCCGCGATCGATCTTCCACTTCCTCCACACCATCGTCTTCACACCGCAAACACCAACATCATCTCTTTGACCTACCGAGAGCCTGACCCAAAAGGTTGAAGTCCCTCAGCCTTCACGACAGTAATCGCCGATCTCCCTTCCACCCATCAAGATGTGTGATTACATTCAGGTATGGTGTCCCGACTATCAGTGACGAACTCTCCTCCACGCATCAGTGAGGTGACCCTCCCGTCCAACCCTGCTTACCATCTTTCCATCCACTAGAAAGAACTACGCTGCGGACATGTCAGGTATATCGTTCACAGGTGGTGCGGGACATACCAGCGGACGGGAAAACCATGTCGACCGAACGTGACCTTCTTCGAGTATTGGGGAGATCGAGTCTGTGGTGAGTTCCAGTCGCCTCCATGTCCGAATCTCTTTCTTCTCTTCCGAGTTTTCGTTCCAAAAATAGTTGTCCGTCGTCCACAGAGCAGGATCACTATAAGCCCCTCCTTACAGGAAGAGGGCGGCTATCCGGCAGTCGAGGATTGTTTGCTAACGCAGGATTACATGCAGGCTCATGCATGCCGCAGAAGGCGTTAATCCCCGCCATCGAGCGAATGATCCGGAGGCCCAAGATCCCCGTTGAGATGTGAGCTGCTCCACGGCACGCATCACGCATCAACCTGACTACTTTTGACACACACACACACATGCATCGGCGCACGGGCTATATATATATATCGGACTACGGATAATTCATGGATGGGATTCACAGGACACCTTGGTTGGGTAGGGACACTTTTCTATAGACGGGAGGATATCAAACGGGGTTCTCGGTTCGGGATTGGGTTGGCATTTTGGTTTTGTTTATATTTTTAAGGTTTTCGATACATGATTTTTTGAGATGTCCACCTTTTTGGCATTCCGACTGGTCTCGCCGTGGCAGTGAGCTATTTCCTACTTTCTACGCGGACGACACTCTCCTCCATCCCTATTGTCAAACGAGATCGGAATGCGGAGACTCCGGACCCCGAAGCTCCGCTGTTCGTCCCCCCTTGCTGATCACCATTCTTCTTTCTTTGTTGCTCATCGTGTCTAGGCCTAATAGAGCTGATGTTACTTCGCACGATAAAGCAAATATCAAGATCAGACGAAGAAATCGCGTGAGCTCCAAGTGTGGGAAGGGCATCCTTGATCATCATAAATACGCCCCCACTCGGAAATGAAGCGGGTTTGTTTTTACAACAACACACTTTTTTTTTTTTCTCTCTTTTTCTTTTTGCGCCGAGCACTTGACTTTTGATCACCTTACTGAGGGTTTTAGGTTATTTATTCCCTCAAAACCTATTCCATTGTCGTCGTTGACTGAATCGGACGCTCGGGGTCAGTGAACAAACTGCATAACTACTCTCTCTGTCATCACAATGTCATCACAATGTTCACAAGTGGCAGCCTCGTTTCATCCAGATGCTTCACCAGTTTAGGGGATCTCGCAAGATGGACATCGGATGCCCATCGTAGACAGACAACATCAGACCCTAGTTGACCTCTCCCGAAACGAAGGGACCAGAGATAGTGGCAATATAGATCCAACACAACAAGGGCAAGGATCTAGACTTGACGGAGTGCAGTGGCCTCGTAAAGACAAGCATTTACTCTGTTTGTGCATTTTACCATGATCACCTTAGCTCAAGGCAAGGTGGGCGGGGCATGAATCGATCGGAAGACAACGACGAGGAAAAAGTAAGTAGAAAGCTCCGACTTATTTTTTCCTCTCCTTTGTACCCTCCAATCACATAACTCAGGAAGTAAAACGACAAAAGGGCGACTCTATAACCTCGGCATCCGACGTTATGTTGAGACCCTAGAAACCGATGGTCTAACTGGGAACAACGGGATGGGTTCGGGATTCTGGCCTTGACAGGTTCGATGGACGGGATGGCCGAATCATGCCACAGAAAAGTGATCTAATCGTAGTGTGTTCCTCCTCATATCGCTTCCCGGAGTTATCAAAATATATTCCGGAGGGGAGCCTGGAGTAATTTAATTATATTCAAAAGGGAAACGTGAACGATGGGGGTGTGAGGTAAAGGTGAGAGGTCAAGTTTCGCCTGCGCCAGATTCGGAACAAGATCTCACCATGACGGGATTACCTGATTCTTACTCAATGGGGTTACTGGGAGGATCTTGATTGGGGTGTGTGATTTTTGTTAGATTGACTGGAGAACTTGCTTCTTCTTCGTGGGTGGTGTTGGAAAGAGGTGTGTCATTGCAGCTGAAACCTTGACCTGTTTGTGTCTGATATTTTGCCTGCCGGATCCCTTTGCGTCTTTTTTTTCGATCATATTCGGCGTCAAGTGGGAGAAATATGACCAACGCTGAATTACTTGTATCGAGATCGGTGATTCAAGATGTTTCCATGAACTTGAGTCGTGAGGTAGCATGTAGACTGACACAATCGAAACGGCTATCGGGGTGAACACTATCCCCAGCTACTACTCGCCTCGACACGAGGTGGCTCAGAACCCTGTTCTCTTTTGCTTTTTTGCTTATTTTCTTCGTTGCTTTGAAAATAGGTCTCTTTCGTCGCTGTTCCTCCCCAACTGCGTCGAGCGTGATATTGCCTGTTATTGGCGGCGATGCGGGATGAGGTGGCGATCGGTGGGGGTCATCCCATCGGCTCCGAATCTCTCCCCACTCTGATTAAATCCGGTCCGGAGGTGCCGGAGCCAACCCGGCGACCGCACATATCTTCAATACATCGGACTTTGGTAGTTTATAACGTTGAATCGAAACACATAATATGAGGCGCATGAGACCTTCATGTCAACCCTCGTTGTTGCCTCTGTTTTCGGAGTAGCTCCAGCTCATTCGAGAAAGTAAGCAATACGTAAAATATTGAATGTACCTCAGAGAGATACTCATAGACACACCTCAACTTCTCACTTGGACGGGTAATTTTGAGTAATTCTCAAAAACGTTTGAAAGATGCAAACTGCAAACATTTACAGCTTTGGTTTGATCTTGAAACGCGACTCTGGAGAAACAAAAAAAACACTTACGTCATCGTTGGAGGGCGGTCGTCTTCTGCCATCTCCTCATTGTAAGATTACTTGGATTTCCGGGTTGATGCTCCAATTGTCAGGCATCCGGCAGCTGCCAGCCGCCAGCCGTTTCTATCCTCTCTGATTGGTCACCAGCTTTCTTGGGGAACCTGGTAGGCTCCCACAGCCAATGACTCTAGAGATACCCCGCCATTCATGTGACACCCCTCACCTGCTACCAAGAGCACTGCAAAGAGAGGGAAAGAGAGAGGGGGAAGAGCAACCTGGCAGAGGCAAGCTCCAAGGCGGCTGGACTCTCAAGCTATGTACATCCGATCGCCTGGCTTTGTCACCACCATCAATCAGGCGGACAAAGAACTACTCAGAGCCAAACCTATGACTCTGCCTGCCTAGAGCCTCGTGTTCCATCACCCATCATTATTTTGTAGCCTTCTCCATTTCCTGCTCGTCCCATCCTTCAGCGACCGAGGAGACTCATCGACGTCATAGTCTCTGAAGAACCACACCAAAACCGCCGTCTACATCTAACGTCCCCCAACGGTCTCCCATCTCCAACAAAACACCACCAGACTCCTCTACACCACCACACCACCGAAGACAAAACACAGCGAAAATGAACTACATCTACTCAACAGTCAACACCCTCCGCGACCGCTACACCCCCGTCGCCACAACCTCCACCTTCCGCAAAACCGGCGAAATCACCCCCGCCGAATTCGAAGAAGCCGGCGACTACCTCGTCTCCAAATTTCCCACCTGGTCCTGGGGCGACGCCGACGACGACTCGCGCCGCGCGTCCTTCCTGCCCCCCGGCAAGCAGTACCTCGTCACGCGCAACGTCCCCTGCTATAGGCGGCTCGATGACGATTTCGCCGGCGACGCGGGGAGGGAGCAGGCGATCGTGGGCGACGGGGACGATTTCAAGGCGGGGGCGGACGAGGACGGGTGGTTGAGGACGGGGGGGTTGGCGAGCTCGCAGCCGTTGAAGGCGAGGGAGATTAGGGCCGTGGATGAGGCGGGGAACGTTGCCGAGGGGGAGGTTGTGGAGGAGGATGAGATTCCGGATATGGAGGATGAGGAGGATGATGATGCTATTATCAAGGATACCGGCGCCGAGAGCAGGAGCGGGTGAGTCTTAGCCGGTCATCGCTTTCCCAGATGCCCGCCTGTTTTCTTTCCCCATCTCCCTTCTCTCCAAGTCTTCAAGGCTGCTAACTCCTCTCCTTTTTCTAGCGGCCGCCGAACCTACAACCTCTACATAATGTACTCCCCCTACTACCGAACTCCCCGCCTCTACCTCTCCGGCTACCTCCCCAACGGCCAACCCCTCCCGCCCAAGTCGATGATGGACGACATCGTCGGCGACTACAAAGACAAGACCGTCACCCTCGAAGACTTCCCCTTCTTCGCCAACAACATCAAGATGGCCTCCGTCCACCCCTGCAAGCACGCCTCCGTCATGAAGACCCTGCTCGACCGGGCGGACGCGGCGCTCCGCATCCGAAGGGAAAAGTTGCGCGCAGCCGCTGCCGCTGCCACCGCCTCCGATACCGCCGCAGCGACGGATACCCTTGTTGAAGAGGTCAAGAAGCTGGATGTCAAGGATGCTGAGGCGGAGGCTGATAAGACGGGGGATGAGTGGGAGGAGGTGCAGCAGAATGAGATTGATGAGCAGGAGGTTGCTATTCGGGTAGATCAGTACCTTGTTGTATTCCTTAAGGTGAGTTTAAAATCCCCCCTTTCCCCTTTCCTCCTCCCCCCTCCTTTAATCAGAGACTAATGAAGGCAAAACTACAGTTTATGGCGAGTGTTACTCCCGGTATCGAACATGACTTTACGATGGGTGTTTAAGCTCAAGGCTATTTCTGCGTCTGCCAGTTTTTTGTTTTCTCTTTCTGTTTTTTTTTTTTTTTTTCCCTTTGCTTTGTTTCCATCACCAAGATAGATCTTGCAGAAGACTTTTTTTCACTGTATTCCAGAAGTGTTTACGCTTCTAGAAACCAAAGAGTAATAAAAAAAAAAAAAAAAAAAAAGGCCTCATTGGACATCCACCATGTCACAACGCTGAAGTCACTTGAACAGTGTAGGAACACCTCCTAGCACTCGCATAGCATTTTAGCCAGTTCCATGTTAAGTCTTCTCATAAAACTATTTATTGTAGAAGCGCAAAGGAGTCAGGATGATTTGAGTTTGTCTACCTCAAGAGTCCAAAAATTATTGGTATAAAAAAGACCGCCTGAAAACAAAGCCAAAGACCAAAAGCCAAACCTCATTTCATCCTGTTTTGCCTCTTGTGTGTAAACCCGTTTAGACGCCATAAACTCCTCACATGTTCTTGCATAATAAAGGGATAGGAGAGAAGAGAAGAAAACAGCCCTCTCAGAGCAGGTTCGTCTCCGCAATGATGGCCGCTTGACGCACGTTCTCATTCTCCTCTTCCTCAAAGGTAATGGTATCGTCCATCCAGCCTGAGTAGCCGTCGTCGTCATCCTCTTCACTGTTCTGAGTAGCGGCGGCGGGGGTGGCTGTTGATGACTCCGCCTGGTGTTGTGTCGGGATGCCTTGGACGTCATCAACTTCCTCCTTCTCTGCGATGGGTACATGTTTCGGCGGCAGAGGAGGCGGACGAGTATCGGCCTGCTGCGTTGGGATAACCTTTGACCCCTCATCAATATCGGCATGCTGCACTGCTGAGTCGAGATTGGGGAAAGCCTCCCCAGCGGCAGGGGTACCGGGCTCAGAATCCGAGGGCGCGGCCACGACGAGCATATTCCCTTCAGGCGGGTAGTCGTCGACACTATCGTTCCTACCTCTCCTCCTCGGAAGGGGTGGTGGCGGTACGGGCCTCCTGGGCTTATGCTCCTCTTCATGAGACTTCTCCTTTTCCTTCTGCTGAACTTCCTGCTCCCATTCATGTTCTCGTTCCCTTTCCCTTTCACGATCGCGGTCACCTGGACCAGGCCACCACCGCTCAGGCAGAAGAGGCGGTGGCAGAGCCCTCTTCTTCTGAACAGGAATAGTCGTAGGCTTCTGAGATCTGTCCGGCGGCGGGAGCGGTATCCCAGGAGGCGGCAACGGTCGTCCCCTACCCATCGGCTGGCTCAAGTCGACCTGCGGATGACCGTTATTGTTGTTGGGATGATGGTGGTTCAGTTGGTTTTGTTTTTGATGCTCTTCTTTGGCCTCCCTACGACGCTGCAACGCGTTAAGCCCCCACTGCCTCGCCTGCTGCGCGGCGTTGCTAACGGCGGCGAAGGTGTTATTCTTCACGGTGGAGGTACCGTTCGAGTTGTTGCCCGGAGAGGTGTTAGAGTTAGAGCTACCGAAAGATGTTCCCGTCTCTTCTCGATTGGGAAAGCCGCGCGAATTCGAGTTGGTCGAGCCGGCGCGACTCTTCACAGAAGGAGCTTTACCCTGGTTAGTCGCATGCCCGTGATCGAAGGATTCGATCGAAGATGTCGTATCCCTCCTGTTCTCGTGCGATGTCGTCGTCGTCGTCGGTATAGGCGCTGTGTCCTCCTCGTGTTCCCTTTCCCGAGCTCGTTCTCCGTCTCTATCGCTATGAATCGAGTGTGCCTTGGCCACGGGAGGCGGCGGCTTGATCGGTGAGGCCAAGGGCGTCATTCCCTGTTTCGGAGGCGAACCAGCTACGGCTGCCAAAGTCTCCATCGCCGCAGAAGTCGGCATCTCTCTTATGCCGGCCGCGGGTTCCGCTCTGGCCGAGTCCGGTGCTACAACCACATCAGCAGCCGTCCTAGACGGCGCGGGCCACGCACTAGCAGTTGCTGGGACGTGTTGCGTGGACTCAAAGCTCGTCGTCGACGCCCTTGGACTGCTAACCGCAGACTTGGTAGTAAGCTTTCGACTAAAGAGACTGGCGGTGGGGCTCTTCGCCAGCTGAGGAATTTCGGTCTCGTGCTTCTCAATAACGTGCGGGTGCTTTGGATCTGACACATCAAGGGCAAACTGGACGTCGTGTCCGCATGGATCGTTAACCGGCGGTGCATCTATGACCTCCTCCGGTGGGGGTGTCGAAGGCTGGTTATCGGAAGCCCAGATCCCTCCACGCCATTTCTTGTGCTCGGTATCAAAGAAGGGGGTATCATCCCAGAAAGGCAATACAATGCTCTCAGCTACAACTTCCTTGATCCTGTTCTCAATCTGACGAAGAATCATGGTGTACGTAATTTGTCGGGAGCTGACAATCGGCTCGATGCTCATCTCCATCTTAGGCATGGACTGAAACGAAAACCAAATCCGGTTGCTCGGCGGGGCCTTGATCTTGAACATGGCACGTCCCTCAACCCTGCGCAGGACAACAGCGAGGGTGAGGTCGACCTCGCGGGCTTTGAAGCGGGACCCGAGATCGATACGGGCAGTCGTCGAAACCTCTATCCGAAAGTTACCCGTGTACCGAACGTCGGCTTCCACGACGCATTCGCCATCAACGCTCAAGTCCCTTAGTTTCGGGTTCGAAATGTAGGGCGCCGAATTCCCTGTGTGAATGTCTCGGATGACGATATGGGTAAGAAATGAGGGGCGCTTGACTCGAGAAATCTTCTTTGTAAGCTTCTCGCGAATGAAGTTTTCCAGTTCGTACGTCTTGTAGACAGAAAGAAACACCCGTCCAAGAAGGGCATTAAGCCACCTTGTATGCAGGTGATCTTCGGTCGAATGAAGCCGTTGAACAAGAGAGATGATATCCGTCACGTCGTACTGAAGCGGAACAGGCGCAGTTCGATCGGCGGCAAGAGTTTGCTCCTGGTTCCGAAGGAGGGCAAAGTAAAAGTCTTCCTTGGCAGAACAGTTTTCGGAAAAGAGGTAGAAGGGTTTCTGGCTATCGGAAACAATGTCATGGGCCTCATTTCTTCTGGATAAGCAGATGGCGTTTCGCTTTATGTAGAGCTCACCCTCGGGTGTAGCATCGCCTCCCGAGTATATGCTGACGTCGTGGTGGGCAAGAGATATGACATGTCGGACTTCGAGCTGTTCCTCGTCATCGAAAAGCATAAGGTGGCCGTGTCTAAAACAAGAGAGCAGTTAGCGCTGACCCTGAATTGCTGAGTGACACCTATAGAATAACGCAGAAATTAAACTAGTATAAGCTTGACATACCTAAGCGCAACGTAGAACACATTACCAGCCCTCTTGGGCCGCTGGCTCGCCGTTCCATTACTATCCAACGGACTCGACGTCTGTTTCCGGTCAAAGATGCTCCGGTACATGGTCTGGTACACACTTTGGCTCGGCGCCGCCACCGTCGTCGACCCCACGGGTGTAGATCGCTCGATGGGTTTCGCGTTGATCCCCATGGGCGTATATTCACGACACACGGCAAAGTATCCCGCAGCGACATCGGGCTCGCTCGTCAGCCGGGTCTTATTATCCTCCTTTCTCGCATCCTGTGCTTCTATCAGGGCGGACACGTCGTCCCCCGGCTGAATAATATCATCGGAGCCGTCGCTCTTCCTCGCATCGGGATCGGGTCGGTAGGGGAGGCTGAAGTAGAGGTGGAGGAGAACGGCGGCGACGGTCAGCGGGAGGAAGGTTAGGCCGCCGAGCAGGTAGGCGAAGAGGAAGGCCGTCCAGCCACCCATTGCTCACACACCCGCGAGGGGTTCGGTTCACGAGGGGGAGGATTGGCGGGTGGCGGGTCACAGCATAGAAGTGAGGTGAGTGGGAGTGTTGTTGTTGATCATGAAAGGTGGACCTAGGGCTTCAAGTCGCGGGACTTGTTAGAGGGCATGTTTCGATTAGATTGAAAGGTTAGAAATCCTAGGGTTCTCGTAATATCCTCACTCGGAGCTCGAGGTAGATCGGGGTTCCTGACACGTTGGAATTAAGGTGGTGGGAGAGAACCAGGAGTGAAGAGGTGAAGATGTCCAAGTGTTAAGTTCCAGAGTGGCTACGTCAACGTTGTGGTCATGGTGGCAGAGTGGCAGGGAGGTACAATTGTGGATTAGTGGATTAGTATAGTGGGTGGCACAGGGTGGTGCTCCGAATTATGGAGCATCTCGAAGTAGCTTGTACCTGCTAGCGCCGCACTCCGGCCACTAACAACCGCCGCCAACGCTCTTCTGGTGCGGTGCTGCTGCCTGTGGAGCTCGATGCAAACAACATTTGAAGATGCACAATTAATGAAGAGTATTATGTCAGCATCCTCAGTCCTTTCGGGGAAGACCATCATTCCAGCCAATGTGGAGATGAAGCATCACCACATGCATTCTTCCGCCATCCATCTCATGACCCGGCTCTCACTCCGGATGAAAACGGCGCCGAACCATCCATTTCTCGGGGTAAACTGCTTTCCTAAGGGCATCCTATCCTCTCAAGCAGGCCCGCTCTACCAAGGGTAGAGTGACATTTTCTAATCACGAGGATGCGCGTCGATCCCGCGACTCCCTAACGCCGAGAACCCCGATAATACGGGTTAGTGAAACTAGCCACCACAAGATGGATGATCACGATACCTACCTGTGGCGTCAAACTTGCTCGCTGACAGACGGTCGGTGCACTGGACTGCTCATTGCTCAATCTTGGAGACACACAGAGCATCGGTGCCGAGCTTCAGCTTCAGGAGACGATTGATGCAGTTTTGAACGCCCACCTTGGAGGAAATTAATTTGATATTAAGAAAATAAATTAATGATCTTTTTAGGGTCAATATGCCATATCCTGAGGTCCTGTGTTTACCTCGTTTGGCTGCTTTACACCTTTCGTATGGTGAAGATCCCAAACGAGTCACAGTCACCATTGCTGTTTTTATTTCCCTTTCCAATCCCAAGTTGTCCCGTACCAAACCGATCCGAAAACAATATTACCTTTCCTCATAACTCCCTTTTCTTTCTTCATCATTTCATTTTGCAGAATCCTCTGCTATTATAGCGGTCTGTGTCGCCAGTTGTTGTAACTGTTGAGAGTGCCGACGCTGCTGCTGAGCCCTCATCAGCTCAATCCGCCTCCGACTTGACACCCTCACCGGTCTCCGGGGCTTAGTCGTCTCCACTTCAGCCTCCACAACAATCTCCAGCACCTCTAGTTCCTCCTCTTTGACCTCAGGTTCATCCCTCTCCGCGTCTAGTTGCGCGAGCACCTGGCTATTCGACACAACTTGCACGCAGATATCACCCTCCCTCGCAGCCTCAGGCAAGTGCCACACCATCACATTCCCCACCATCTCCTCCTTGACCGGTTCAAGCACACTCCGCGTATCCTTCCTCAAGATGTGAAACTCTACCCTCTCCCGAATCAAAGGAATCCCCGTGGGACTCCCCTGCGCCATCTCAACCCTCACGGCCCCTCCGGCCTCAAGTTTCGACCTCACGTCGATCTTGTTTAACCTCTCCCGCCATGTCAGGAAGAGAATCTCAGTCGGCGCCAGGATGGCTTCCATCTCCGCCCGTACCTCCCTGGATAGCTCCGAGCGCGAGAGCACGATGGTGCCCTGGACGCGGACGAGCTGGTGCTTCGGCTCGGCTTTGGCTCGCTCTTCGAGGGCGGCGAGACGCCGGCTGAGTCCGAGGTCGAAGCCGATGACTGGGCGGGCTTTGGAGTAGACTTGTTCGGGCTCGCTTAACCGGCGGAGTTTGAGTGCGTCGGATTTTGCTTTGAGGATGGCGGAGGGGGATGTCTGGTTGCGTGGGATGTTGGGACGCATTGTGATGGTCTCTTGTTTCATTCTGCTTACTGAATTCTCAAGAGAAGTGCAGTTGGGATGAGGAAGATGAAGAAAGCTCGCAAGTCCGGAGCGGTTTACGGGCCTTCACCCCGCAAAAGGTAACGACAGGGGTATCAATTGAATGTCTCGAGTAGGTGTGGAAGAGCGATTGTATTATATATAAGAGTGAGATACTGTCAAGGACCCAGTCGTCGTCATGTATCGTTTACACGGAACAAATGCAAGGGATAACAGAGTGTAATGTGTCGGTCGGGAATCATGTAGTATGGTAAAGGCAAAACAGACCTGGCAAGCATGACGATGAAATTGGAAGATTCTCGAGCAACCTTCTCGAGACGAACGGGCTCAGGGTTCTTTATAATGGTCAAATTGCCAACCCATCGAGACTCTGCATCGAGATGAGACGAGAGTTTACACACCCCCTCCCCCGGTCTCATGTGTGCTGCCACATTGGGAGTACACAAGCTCGATTCAGACAAATGCTTCGTATAAACTGGACGCATCCATCCAACGCCTTGTTCCCCATTCCTACCCTTTTTGGCCAGATGAGCGAGCTCATGTCTTACACACAGCGATGTTCGTTTTTTTTTCTCAGGGCTGCAAGGGTATCCAGCTATCAAGTGCTGGGGTTATGGGGAAACCAAGCTCTTAGACTCTCGATCGACAAGTTCAATGGCGTGTTACTTTCCCTGCTGCCCCCTCAGTCTCAATCAACCTACCTTCATCGGGTTTCCCCACGCGTCTAATCGGTTTGACTCGACAAGGGGCGTGTAAGTCGCCACCGATCATGACTATCGCCATCGTACCTCAAGATCGTAAACATCCCATAACATTAATGAGAAACGCAATGTGAAATGTTACAAGACGATATCAGTTTTCACTTGTTAACAGCTTTGGACAGGGGGCGAAGGGGGCAAAATAGGGACCTTTTCCTCCTACAAAAGCAAAGTGATCGCCTTTCCCCCAGGCGCCACTAAGACAGGTGGATCTGCCGGATGCAGCCCGAGCCATCCGGTATCGAGCCATCGATGTGGAAAACCCAGTTTTTTATCATTTACGACTATGGAAAAGAAGCAAAAATAGACTCTGAAATGTTTCTTCTTTCATCTCGTTTTGATGGCGAATGCGGTGGTTTGCAGATGGAATGACTGACTTGGGGGAGGGGTGCAACTATTCATTGTGAGACCGAGTGACGGGATCGTGGCCAACGTCTGCAAGGGTGTGAGAGGGGTAAGAGCGAGGAAGCCAAGGTTTTTGCTTTCTGCGCTGCATTACGATCGAATTATCAAGCTGCAGAAGACGGTTGAGATGTGGGAAGTAGAAAGGAGAGCTTGAGATAGGGAGGAGAGAGAAAGAAGGAAAGAAAAGGAAATAACAAATCACCACAAGTTCACATCAGGGAGCGGTGTGCACACATAAACCTTGGGAAGTTAAATTGCCTATAATGATGGGCATAGACTTTGCCTCCTTGAAAAAACATCCGTCGCCATCTCCGTCGTCTTCCCCGTTGGCAACTGCTGAGATGATGATTGCTAACCATGCCAATGATAGCCATCCCAGCGCCATGAGCCCCGAGAGGGCAAAACAGTAGCCCGAGAGTCTGGCTGGACGCAATATCTGCGTGCCCGTTCGAGATTGGCCATCCTGAGATATTGCCAGTGAGTTCTAGAGCTGGGGAAGAGAAACCGAACTACTGAAGCAAGAGCTTCTCATGACAATAGCGTCGTCATCTGTTTTGCAACATGAGAGACCCAAGAGATCTATCATTGGCAAGGATCCCGGAGAGAGCCCGAGACAGAGCGGGGAATGTCTCACTACGCCTGGGGCCCGGACGGTCAAGAGGAGGGGATATACAGGTGCAAGATGGAGAACATATGAGGGGAGCAGTGGCAGCAAATATGACAAGAGCCCTTCCGGTCAAGATCGGTCATATTGATAGGGCTGGATGGCGAACACAAGTTGGTGATTGATCCTCTTGAGAACAGGATCAAAGTCGGGTTCTTGCCGCGCAGTTTGCCTAGATGGATGCATATCTTGCTTGCTCTTGCTCTTGCTCTTGTTCCTGCTGCGCTCCGGGCCTTCGGGATTTTGAAGCGCCGAAAGCCTCGCGATACAAGAATGGTGAAATCGCCAACTCGAATATCGCGCGAGTCAAAAAACGATTGCGGAACCGACATGAGACACCGTTTGGCAATAAGACTAGTTTAACGTGCCTTTCAAAACTGTCGCGCCGGTCTGAAGAGGTCCAGATTCCACGCCCCCAGAGAAAGCAAATCCCCATAACAGCTCTCTTGACAATGGAGTGTGCTCCGTATACGAGAGAGGGGCAGGGCCTACATAGCTCAAGAGAGGTCGAGGCGAAAAGTGCCATGGAGATTGATCAGCCGCCTAGCTTCTGACTGGGTGGACATTAATGGCCGTTTGTTTCCTCGTGTCATAAGATCCCAAACTTCATCAAACTGTCGATGATGATACTGAACATGGTTCAGTAGATCGGAATAAAATCAACCTTATTCTGCCCAATCTCGATTCTACGATGTAGCTTTCGAACGGGGAATTGCTTATTCCTGGAGGTGCGGGAGACCAGGGTAGCTGACGAGCAGGGGTCATGGAGAGACACGATCCGCTGCTCATTGCTTCTTTCTGCCCCGAGGTGGACACGAAACCCATGATGCGGGTTTCTGGCGATCTGCCGCAAAGAGCCAGGTCCACTTCCCGTGCCTTGGAGGGCGATGCCCATGACAGGCAATATATTAAGTCCGAATAGTTGCATCTGCGCTTGCTCGCCCATTTCCCACCGCCAAGAAAAGGAGGACATGGGGATATGGGTTTATGGCAGAGGGAGATATCCGGAGATAGAATGAGACACGGCATCTAGTGCTGCTAGATAGTATCGTCTCAGTGCGTAACCGAGAGTCAGCGCAGGAGGGGGTCGGCATAGGTAGTTAATCCCCTTTCGTCGTCGTCATGGATGATGAGGATGTTCGTCTGTTCAACTGATTTGCCAAGAGGTGTCTTTTACAGTCTGCATATCCATTTTATTTTTTTCGGGGGTTCCTCTCATATAGATAGCTAGTAGCTCTCCGAGAGCTTGGCATCAGCAATGAACAACAAACCCAGAGAAGTATCAAGGATCTATTCGAAACAGAGAGCTTGTACACAGACTAAAGCTATGTTCGAAGACGGTGTGTGTTTCCCGGTTTGCTTGAACACTCTCTCCTCTCCTTCCACTGGAACAAGGTGTGGCCTCCTGTCAGTTGGCCTGCTTGGTTAGAGGACGAAGGTCACGGGCTCGATATTAGTGTGATGAGTCGCAACGCCGGAGCAGTTTTAAGAGGCGTTCGGCATGGCCTCCTTCATCTCGAGACCGATGAACCACGGCCAGCAGGTCTCTGTAGAAAGCTAAGCTGGCCTTCTGAGCTATTCCGGGCCTCGTATGGCTTAGTCCCTTCTCAATTCTCGTTGGTAGAGCCAATGCTCCTAACTGTGTGTGCTTCGCGCAGCGTCGATCTCGATCGGCAGAGGGTTTGTCGAAGACAAAAGGTCGATCGAGACAATGTGGGCGGCGGCTTGCTTCCATGGTTGGAGTAACTACGCGCAGCCCTTGAGATTAGATCTAAGCAATGCGAGCGGTCATCGAAATTAGATCTGGAGTTAGAGTACCTCCACTTACAAAACAGTGATGGCTTCGAGGAGTGACAACCAGAACGGTCTCACCTCAATCCACACTCTCATTTGCCTTCTTCCCCTTGGTTTGAGCTCTCCAAATCATCCACACAGGTTCTGCACAGATGTAGATGACACAGCCGGCACTCGTAGATGGCCCAGCATGGTCCGACATAGCAGTGATAGCAGAGCCATATCATAAGCGAGTCAGGGGATTTGATTAAGAAGAATGAATGGCGACAATTTGAAGCACGCGCCTTGGCCATTTTTATCATCTCTACCAGGCAAATGTATCTTGAGCGTCTGATGTTCAAGAGGTGTCGCTCTTGGCTTAAGCTATGGTAGCAAAAAAGAAAGAAAGGAGAAAAACAACCGGGGCGTTTTCAACCCCATACATATCGGGAAACATAGCAAGACTCATGTCGAACCCGAGGAGATAGCCAAAGTCCAACACGAGGCTTACCTCGTGCTTCGTAAAGACAGGAAAGCCAACTCCCTGCGTTAAGACGAGGATATGCCTTGTTACGATAGAACCCATATCCCTGAAATCGACCCGAGAGTCTGGTAACGAGTGGCCGGTGATGCAACGGAGTGCCATTTTTTACTGGCTCACGGCAAAGTTTGGTAGCAAACATTGAAACGTCGTGGCAGAGCAATAGCAACGTCAAAAGCTGATGGCGCTCTATGCAAGACGACCCAATATACTCTCACCTGAGAGATGATGCCATTCTTGATTGGGCCTTGCCTGTTGTGTCGGTGTTCGTTGATTGCTATCATGAGATAGAGTATGCCGGCCATGGCTAGCGAGCAAGGAGTGGCGATGTAGCAACATTCGAGCGAGGGAGGACATCACCCGTCCACGCTGTTCAGCCGATTCGGGATTTCAAAGGTTGCTGTTGCACAGGAGCTGCTGCTCATACTCTGTACTTCTCGGGAGAGGAAGTGGCCTCGGGTTCCCGAGTGGTTTCCCATTCGAACCTTGGACAGATGTCTCTCCTCTCATTTCCCTCTCAAAATAAGAAACGTGAAATGTAACGGAAGTCCAGGAAGCCATCACCACATCTTAAACGTCTAGTACTCCAGTTGCCCCCAACCTCCCTTGGTTCGTATCAGACAGTGGGACAATTTCTTTGGTACCCAAAGTTCGGATCAAGCAGTGAGAGCCAGGATCTTGATTTGCTGGAGGTGATCCGTTTCGACCGCTCCCTTGTTCCCGCGGAGGGGATGGCAAACTTTTGGTTTCACAGGTCACCATCCGATCATTTGGCGGTCACAAGTTCAGTCGGATCCTAAAACAGGATCTATCTGGCTCCGGCAAGTACGATTTGATATTGCTACTCTTGCCTCCAGCCAAGCTGTGCTCCCTATAGAATGCACCTCGATGCCAGGAAGGGGAGGCATGGCAGCTGATAGCCACTCTCGGTGTTAACAGCTCCCTGAGGTCCCAGATATATTGATATGTTGGTCATGATTACGCATGATCGCCCGACAGCAGTGAGTGCGTGCCGTGCCGTCCTGCAAGGTGTTCCGTCTCAATACAAACACCTGCTCTGGAAGCACTTGGGTCCCTCAGCTCTCCTTGGCTCATGTTCATCGATATCTAGCCATGATAAGCACAGGACAGGCCATTTGTAAAATCGTACTCTCAGTTCCCTTTGAGTATTCCAGTTTATCTGGTGGTTCTAGTGCCGTGTAAACTTAACTTCAACCATAACCCCTGCACTCTAGAGTTTCCAAAAGTACATTTGCAAACTGCTCGATCCATTTCCAAGTCAACCTGGCCAAAAGGGCAGAGATATATGCCGTCAACGACGGTGTCTGAAGGGGCTCAGTCCATGATGCTTGTCCACCCCCCCCCCCCCCCCCCCCCCCCCAAGCAGCTATCAGCATGAGAAGCGTGCAAAGTTTGGTCCTTTGCGCTTGTGGACAGGACACACAAAGTGGCTCAATCGACGCAAATTCAGCGGGACCCCTTAGCGATTGGCCATTGCCAAGTTGAGCCTCCTCAGTATGGGACGATGGTTGCAGATGAAGATAACAAGTCCGACACAGGTTGCCGATGTCAGCAATAACATTCAGCTTTCATACTCATGTATTTCGATGGACAAGTCCAAATCCGAGTTTGCTTTTAAGGAGGACCTTGGCCATGCCTGTAAAATAGAGTGTGCGGATAGAAACCCTGGCGGGGATGCGGGATGGATGCATGAGTAGACAACCTCCCCCCTGACCACATCCCACGCATGCGTTTCGCACACCTCGCCAGGCCCTGAGCTTCCCGCCCTATAGGACTTTTGTAGTCCGATTGTTGTTGAGACCTAAGCCTAGTGGATCGATAGGCATGATCGACGGAACAGCCGTCGGTGTTTAGGGAACCCCCCACAGGGCGGGCTCGATGCCCGACCAAGCTGGAAAAGGAGCGGGATGGCGCCAACATCCCGTCCACCTTCTTCCCCGAACCACGACTCAAACGGCCTAATTGACACAATGTATGTAATGTTACGCACGTAGTACCGGGCGGTCGGGCCTCTGGTCCCTCCGCCTCCGCGGAGGCTTTCTTCCGGCTTCAACCCGATTCGTGAAGGGGGAATCGCCCAGGTCCCTGGGGAAGAAGCAATTCTGCGCTTTTCAGCTGTGAGAGTGAGTCGTGATCAAGGAAGAAGAGAGGAGTAGATTCTCGGTGAATTCTATGTATCCTTATATATGTAATATAATAGATTAGATAGATACCCTCGGTATCTCGGTGTATGTGACCTTTTTTAGACATTGAAACGAACATGGGACCGGAAAACAGGGGAGCCCGGTCATCACCAACGTCTGGAAACTTCTTCCCCGTTCCCTTGCAAGGCTTGGTTTGGCGCGTCAACGTGTACCGAGGCCAGGGACTTGCACCTCAACCAACGGTTTGAAAACCCCCTCTCTCATCCCTTATGCTGCAGTTTTAGTTTCATGTTGCCTTGGAAAGTCCATAAAAATCAGAATTAAAAATGCAAGAGATAATCAATCGAGGTAAGGGTAAAGAATTCCCACCAATTGGTGAGAGGGAATAGCTTCAATGATGCCCGGCTAGTTTAGCGGGCGGTTTCTTCAGACTTCAATGCTGAGCCTAGCCGGTTGCAGAGCCCATCATCCTGGTATCAAATACGAAGGCAATTGACCATCAAATCAATAAACTAAGACCGGTTCCGTCCCGTCGGGCTACCCGGACTCAGGCTTTGATTTTCCTGCCATCTCAAACCCACCTCGGTATGCGTGATTCAAATCGCCAAGCAAGGGCCACATTCATCCAATATCTCCAACATGTGAATGCCAATGTACGGAGTAAATAGAGAGGAGCGCCTCCGGTGCAAATGCAAGGCATCGGATGCACTATTGCCAGCCCAGCCGGCATTCCTGGAAGTGTGGTGCCAGTTGGGAAAAGCAAACCAAGATCCACGTCCATCAATTGATATCTCGGACATCTCCTAGCGCCGCACTTGCATCAAGTGTCTTCTGTGGATCGGACTTGAGCCAGATTGGGCGATAATTTCCCGATGGGAAGAATGGAGCGAAGGTTGACCAGTAACAGGCTCGTTTGGTCAATCCATGGCCCGATTGAGAGACGAGATTGCCTTTCTTAATATCCCAGTAAGATGGAGTCTGTCTGCACAGCCTAATTCTCTGTCCCGAAATCCACATTTGGATAGAGAGAAGGGGGGCAGGCAGCCCGAGGCTCAGCGCATGTTTGAAGGGTCATCCTTGGCTCTCCCGAAACCGCCCGTCTGGTCGGAACGCGTTTGAGGTTTGAGATTTGGGATGAGGGTTCCGAAGTCTGAAGAAAGCAAAAAAAGCCACGCAGGCTCGAACAACCCTTGTCGACGGTTTTACGAGCACGTCGAAACCGCGCTCATCCAAGCTCACATCTCCTTCCTATAAAATGAAATACTGCATGATTCACAGCAAACCAGGGAAAAACAAACCAGACCCGAACTAACCCAATAGCGTAGCGCGAACGACGACCCGTCCGTTCGGTTCTGGGAGGACCACAGAACAGGTCGATCAATAGGATCCGCCCTATTAACCGGGCCGGGGGTTGTCTATATGTGTACTCATCGCTGACTGACACACTGTCGATTGAGGAGTTCATGCTAGGTGTTAGGTATCGAGAGGAATTTTTGCTTGTTTTTATGGGAACTCTTTCTCGTCTTGAGGAGCCCTACGTGGAGAACTGGAAAACCCGCGCGTTCTTATTTCCGCTTTGGGACAGACAACGCAGCCGGTGGATATCGAGGAGAGCACAGCCATGTCGCAACCCACACCGCAGAGGTGCACCTAGAGCCTGAGCTTCGATTGCGCTGGCCTTTCTGTTGTAGTAGCGTGTTAGTATGTTTTATCCATATCCACTGGGTAGAGAAAAGGGGACCGAGAAGGGAATGAAGGGACCTTTGTATGTGTGTGAGAGAGAGAGAAGTTCTGGCATGTATATAAACTCGGGAAGACTGTGTTCAAGCATGTGGTTCTGCCCCCGGTATGTCACTACTCGCTCCACAGGCTTGACAGACTGCAGACAACCCTGCAAGGGACCCCCAAAAGACTGTTGTTTAGTCGTCGAATTGCGCAAACACCACCATCATGAAGCCTCGTCTGCTTCACTTCCGGCCGTTGGACGTCATCCAGCGGAAAAGGGCAGAGACGGATCCCGAAGCAGCCATCTACCTCTGGCTATGTGCCGCGGCTTCAAGGCTTCCCACCGGCCAAGTAACGTACAAGCTTCCAAAGCTCGACCAGATATCAGCTCACCAACGCGAAGCTGTGAATACTGTCAGCAAAATGACCTTTATTGAAACGAATCCGGGGGCGGCGTATTTCCCCACCGTCGACATGTACCTGCCGCCTCTGCAGGGGCCCAAATTCAACTCCATCATACCCTCGCCGCAGCTAGCCCCGGCCGAGGCGGATATGGGGAGCTTAAGTGGGTTACCCGTCGAGATTCTCGAGGGAATACTCGGCCATCTCGACATTCATAGCCTCGACAGCTTCAAAACGGCAAGTCGGGCAACTTATACCGCCGTCGCTGAGCATTCGATGTATCGAGTGATCAACCACCAGGCGCACGACGCTCTGCGCTGCTATCGGGTGCTGGACGAAAACCAGGACGTCACTCTGAAGCTATTGTATGACGTCTTGTGCACAAGCGTATGCGCGCGATGTGGAGCCTTTGGTGGATATCTGTATCTTCGAAGCTGCGCGCGAGTTTGCAGCACTTGCTACTTATCCATGGATAAGTGCAACCGGCAGCAGCAACAGCAACAACAGCAGCAGCAAATAGAACAATCCATGAATCAGGTCTCGGGAATCGAGGCGGTGGGGATTCACGTCTCCTCGCTCAAGAGAGTCCCGCATCTCTACCAAGCCCTCACAGAAACCAAAGGCCGGCGCCAGGTAAACCTAGCCGCAGCCAACAGAGCCCGCGAACGCCTAAGAACATCCAACTTCACCTTCGACATCCAAAAGCTCACGCCCGACGACCTCGCCAGCATCGACTACCTCGACGACGAATCCCTCGAAGAGATCCTCTCCGAACCGTCATCCCCCAACAACTTGCTAGACACCGCCGCCGACGCGGACGTCGTCGAAATCAACATGGCCACCGTGCGCGTGCCTTACCTCAACCGGCAGACGGGGCTCGCGGAGTGGGGCTTCTCGTGCGCCGGGTGTCAGGGCATGTATCCGTGGTCCGGGGACCCGCGACGGGAGTACATCATGTCGTCGTTTCGCGAGCACTTGAGGAAGTTGTCGGCGACGGAGCAGGTGGGGCACGGGCTGGATTGGGAGGTTTTTGGGAGCTTGGGGAATGTGGCGAGGGAGTTTGGGCCGGGGGAGGATGAGAGGTGTAGGCGGAGGGTGAGGTGCTTGATGGAGATTTTCGGGACGGGCGGGGTGGTGCCATAGAGTTGGAGAGAGAGAGAGAGTCTCAGGAAATAAAAGTTAGAGTGTATCTTGTATCAATCTTGGAATCAATAGGATCATTTTCAATATTCTGGGTCCGAAAGTCGGGTCAATCACGGGGCCTTTTCTAGTGACCCTCTCGGATACAAAATAGGAGTTAAGCGTAATAGGAACGATGGGCGATATTGCACGGCAAAATAATGTCAAAATAGTGCCAAATTCTGTCAATTTAGTCCCCGGTGAAGAAGGAGTAAGGGGTACGAAGTATATCAAAATCAATTTATCCTTCGCCTTAGAATGCCCGCATTTCGACTCCCCGATCACGACTCCCCGGGGCCGCTCGGGACCGATGCTCTTGGCACCAGATCTCGGCAAGCGGAGTTCGGCGTCGGTGCCTCGGAGGTGGCCGAGAACGGGGGAGGCGACTTATCTGCTTCGTATCTTATGCATGATGACTCATCTACTGACGCATAAGTTGTAGTTTGCCTCAGGAACATGTTCCGTTTGTCTTCAATTGATGTTTCAATTATGATTGATGATTCGATATGTTTAGATCTGCTGTGCTGAGCCCGAGAGTACGAACCAAGTATGGGATATGCATCTCTCCTGACCGCACCGCTCCGTCTCAACACTCGCCGATGCCAATTGACCTCTTCCAACCGTTGAGAGCTGCCCCTGTTTGTACTTCTATACTCCGTACTCCATACATTAGCGGGGAAATAAGCGTCAATCGCCGTGTGCCTCGTGTCTCCCACGGGCCTCTCGCTCTGCCTCTCTCTCCTTCGTACTCCATAAAAAGAGACGGTGGCTGGAGCAAATCGTGGCCTCGTGATCACTTCCGGCAACCAGAGACGTGTGGAACGTGGAACTGAACTGGGGTTCCCCTGGAGGACCAAGACCGCCCCAGAACTTAAAAGTGGATTGCGTAATGATAGAAAGGGAGGAATTGGAACTGGAATCTTCTTCTTATCAAAACCTTGGGACCTTTCCTTCACCATCTTGGAACCTTCAATACCCGAGATTGATCTGATTTCTGGACTGCTTTCTTATCTCCTGCTACGATGACGACACGATATCGAGTAGAGTGTAAGTTGAACGTCGCTCGCGAACATATACCCTTCAACGATGCTGCTGTCCTCCTGTCCCCAGTCTCCAGCAATAGCTGCCCCCTCAAACCACTATTTCGATGATGATGATGATGATGAGACTATGTTCGGTGGAGGCAAACTAGCTAACCACCCCGATCAGACGCTCTCAAAACCCATCGCCGAGACCAGTTCATAGGTATGATAAGGATGCATCCC
Organism: Scedosporium dehoogii; assembly: GCA_002812735.1. Lineage (NCBI taxonomy): Eukaryota > Fungi > Ascomycota > Sordariomycetes > Microascales > Microascaceae > Scedosporium > Scedosporium dehoogii. Next base: position 93,122 of record PGIR01000106.1, read on the forward strand.
GTGCAATTTCTTCGATCCTCTGCCATCTCCCAATTCCCCATACTCTTTCTGTTCCAAGCTCAACACTTCAATGACTCGATCTGTGTCACCCACCCGCTTTCCTCCCCCAACATCAGCGCAACCACACCACACCGCTTCTCACCAATAATCCCCCGTCGCCCCCCTTCCCCAACCCCAGCCGAGCGGTGAACCGGCAGGGAGTGCATGCCTGATGCAATAATAATGCATTAATTGACTGCATTGGAAGCTGGGACAATTAACATTTTCCTTTTACAGAATGGGTCAAGGCCCTCCTTGCCGTGCCTTTTGTAATCTACTCTCAACCCACCGGCGTATACGACGCCGAAGGCCGAGATGACGACGGCATGGCTGCCGAAGCGCATCGGCGCTACGCCGAGATTCTCAAAGACGTCGAGGAGATGATTAACGACCACAGTACGTACTGCTTAACATTTCCTCCTATACATCAATATTTCTAACAAAATTTCCCACAGTCAAACACCAAAGCGACAAACGCAAACTCCCCTCCAAACTAAAACTCCTCGTCCCCTCCGCAGGCCCCTTCTTCACGAACCTACCCCTCGAAGACGCCTTCACCTACCAAGACTCCAAGCGCTACATCTCCTCGCGCCGCTTCGTCGCCCCTTCCTTCAACGATGTGCGTCTCATCCTCAACTCGGCGCAGGTCATGGCCGTCACGCGGAACCACGGGCTGCAGCTTGCCACCTTTGATGGTGACGTTACGCTTTATGATGATGGGATGAGTCTTGAGCCTTCGAGTCCCATCATTCCCCGTCTTATAGGTATATACCAAACTAAAAAGAAGGAAAAGGGAAAAAAAAGTATTCGTAACTAACACTCCTCCCAGACCTCATGAGCCGCGACATAATGATCGGCATCGTCACAGCAGCAGGCTACACCACCCCGGACCTCTACCACGCCCGCCTCCACGGCCTCCTCGACACCATCGCCACCTCCCCTCTGCTAACCCCCACCCAGCGCCGCAACCTCATCATAATGGGCGGCGAAGCAAACTACCTCTTCGAATTCTCCCCGGACGCCCCGCACCTCCTCGACCCCGTGCCCCGCCCCAACTGGCTCACCTCCGAGATGTCCACCTGGTCCGACCCGGCCATCCGCTCCCTCCTCGACGTGGCCGAATCCGCGCTGAGGGACTGCATTCGCACCTTAAACCTCCCCGCCACCGTCGTGCGGAAGGATCGCGCCGTCGGCATCATCCCCCGCGACCCTTCCGTCCGCCTCCCCCGCGAAACCCTCGAGGAAACCGTCCTCGTCGTCCAGAAAACCCTAGAGATCAACGCCTTACGGAACCCCGCCGACGCTCGTATCCCCTTTTGCGCGTTCAACGGCGGACGTGACGTCTTCGTTGACATTGGCGATAAATCGTGGGGCGTGACCGTTTGCCAGAATTACTTTGGCAAGAGACGCGCCGCCGCCGCCGCCGCCGCCGCAGGTCAACGGAATGGCGACGACGCGGCCTCCTTCGTCATCAGGGCGGAGAATACCCTGCATGTGGGCGATCAGTTCCTTAGTGCGGGATCGAACGATTTTAAGGCGAGGAGCGTTTGTACGACGGCTTGGATTGCGAGTCCTGGGGAGACGTTGGAGTTGTTGGAGGAGGTTGTTGAGGCTTTGGAGAAGGCTCCCGGTGCCGCGTAGGGAGGCTGATGATTTTCTTCCTTTTTTTACCAAAGTAATTTATGCGATAGGAAAGGGGAAGCAAACCTGTCCCCGAGGAGAGTCTCTCCCGGGGGGGGGGTTGATCCTCACTGCATCATAGGTTTAGATAGCTAATCGAGGCAGTTCTGCTGTCCTTCAACCAAATCTACTCCAGTCCAGATCATGGAATTGTATCTGCATCTCCGGAGAGTTCAATGCTTCGGTTACAAATAATACAGAATCTCGTCAATGTCTTCTTCAATGCATGTATTGATTAGGAAGAGGTCACAATATCTGGACCATCTTCTTCAAACTCATCCTGCCTGCTTTCAACTTTTGAATCCATGAAATTCCCCCCCCATTAATACACTTCCAACCCAGTCCTCTCCCATTCCTTCTCTCTCCCAGGTATCTGCCATCCTTTGCTAAAACACAAAAGTAAACCTGGTGCCCGAGAAAGGAAGAAAAAAAGAAACTAGAATAGTTACAAAAGGAGAAGGAAAAACAGGCAAAAAGGCGAATAAAAAGGGAAAATGTGGATTAGACAAAGATAAACAAGAGAGAAAAGAGAGACAGCATGCCCGCTAACTCCAGTTCCCAGCATTGCTTTCCAGACATGTGTGTATGTATTTGTGTTGTTGTCCATCGACCTTTAAGGTTGACCTAACCACCTGGTCCTAATCGAGGAATGCTTCTCCCGCCAAATGCACCGGATTTTGAAGAACAAAGGCGTAAAAGGAAGAAAGCAGTAGAGGAAAAAAGAAAGACAAGTCCCTCCAACGCCATCATGCTATCCCCACCAAGAGGCCGTAAAACAAAGGAAAAGTACCAAAGAGGTACTGGAAAAACAAGGGCAGGCTGTCATTCTTCGTGTATGTACACTCCACCTCTCTCTCAGTATTAACAGGACAAGGGTGTATGTCCCCTTTCATCCTCTTCCCCCCCTAAGAGCAACATCTCCTGCTCTTTCTCTCAGGTGTATGTACTCAATCAAACTTGCCTTTCTGCCTCATTGACAGATAAGAGATGAAGAGTGTTGCTAGTGCAATTTCTCATGAAAAGAGTGTGTGTTTGAAATCATCTCAGCATGTCATATATGCGAGTCATGTAAATGTGCCTGTCCAAATTAGGCAGTATCCCAAACACACATGAGATTAGTTGTATTTAGTAGCCAGGTTTTCCAGGCATGACACCAATTGAAGGCGCGCCAGTGATGGGTGGGGGTGGCAAGTGATTGTGAATGTAAATCTTGCGAGAGCCAGTCTTCAGGGCATCCTTCTTGGAAACGTCAATTGGCGTAGGGTCTTCATATGACTCCAGCTGACAGCATTCAACGTTCCTCACCCAGCGGTGAGCCACAACATCAGCCATGCTGATTCGCTTGTTAGGATTGGGATTCAGCATTCGGAGAAGGAGACGTCGGAGCGCAGGGGGCTTGACAAATCTGTCAAAGGCCAGCACATGAGGGTAATCGGAGTCGTCCGGAAGTGCGTCGGCTTCCCTTTGCTTGCCCTCCCAGTCATCCCATCCCTTGACGAGTGGTATGTAGCTCGGATCCTTGGGGGATGCCTTGCCCCAGAGGTTGCCGCCGAAGATGAGGTTGATCATGATGATGGCTGAGCTCCAGACATCGAGAGCGCGAGGGTCGTATGCCTCCCTCTTCGCGAGGACCTCGGGTGCAATGTACGGCTCGCTGCCACAAATGCCGGGGGCACAAAGGCGCACCTCGCCCATATTCTTGCCACACACACCGCCAGCCTCACGCAGACCGGGGTGGATTCCAGAAAACACCTCGGACACGCCAAAATCAGTAATCTTGAGCTTGCTGTCCCTGGTGATTAGGAGGTTCTCCAACTTGATATCCCGGTGAGCAATGCCGTTGGAGTGCAGGTAGTTGACTCCCTGGACGAGCTGCTTGAACAAACAGTTTCGGTCCATCATGCGCGCCTCCTGCTTGAGGTAGCCCTTCTCGACGAGACCGAAGAGATCGCCCTCGGCGCAGTATTCCATGACGTGGTTCCATCGGCCGCGATCGGTGCAGAGGCGGATCGTCTCGACGATATTCGGGTGGTGCAGGCTCTTTGCGATACTGTACTCGGACTTGATCTTCTTCTCGTATTCTTCGGGGGACTCGCGGCCCGACTTGCCACGGAATTCCTTGACGGCGTAAAGCTCGCCGGGTGATCCCTTCCGCGTCATCAGTGTAACCTTGCACGTGGCGCCCTTGCCGAGATGCTTTCCGTGGCGGCCGAGGAATTTCCGCTGGTACTCGAACTCGGAAAGCAGTTCGGCAACGTCGACGGTAAAATCATCGGGGAGGCTCAAACTCATGCGGCGGGCCTTGGCGCCAGTGCCTTGATCAGGGGGATAAGGCCACGGAAGCCTCTCGGCGGGGACGAAGGGCGACTCGGGATTCACAGCAGCGGGTGTCAAGGCCAGCGTATCCTTGCGGCCGTTAAAGCTATTAGCTCTTCGCTTCATCCGCTTCTTATCCTTATCTTTGTCCTTGTCCCGACCGGGCACGTTGGCGTTGACAAAGTTGACAGCTCGTCCCCTAATGCCAAGACCGGTCGACGCACGGTTCTTCTTCTTCAAATCATCGGTTGTGGAGGCGCTTCCATTCTGAGCGCTGCCGTTCACGGCATGGTCGCGCGAGGGGAAAACCATCTCGAGAGGAGGTGAGCCTGGCGAAGGCGGAGTGTTAAAGCGAGCGGTAGAGGGCGACTTTTGCAACGCGATTGGCCTGGGGTCTACTTCGGCGCGGGTGCTGAGGCTCGTATCGGACGTCCCGACGCTCTGGGGTTCCGAATCCTTGCCTGTCCGCCGGAAAAACGAAAACGATCGCCTTATGCTGCTGGTCGTGGAGGAGAATGTTGAGCGCCTAGGAAGAGGGCTTCCTTCGACAGAACCGGAGAGTCTAATAGCTGAAGGATTGCTTGAGAGCCTTCCGGCGGTCTCCGGGGGTGAATTGGGCTTGATGTCGGTATCGATGGCGAGAGGTCGTTTCGCAGCGATTCTCGCAGAGGAATGGGATGTGGATAGCTCGGAGGGGGCGGCGCTTGGTTCGGTGTCGGAATTGTCTTGGGTGCGGACGGCTGTAAATTCTCGGGACTGCCTGCCGCTAATGGGAGTAACGGGTTCGTTTGGCGACTCACTTTCCGACTCGGTCTCCTCAAGGATGGCACAGGCCAGATCTGTAGGGAAGGGGCGTGGAGAAGTCGAAAGACTTAGATTTTCCGCTTCATACCGTGCAGCCTCTCTGGTTTTGTCTAGATCTGAAGATGGGAGACGAGTTAGGAAGCTATGACGTCGAGGGAAGTCGAGAAAAGAATGCGGGACGTGATGAAGAGATAAAAAGTAGACTGAAGGGAAGGTATTCCGGAATGATTGCAACTGCTTTGCGGGAGTGCGGAAAATTGGGGGGTAAACAGAAGAAGGTTTCAGGGCGTGGGTGATGGGTGACTTCAAGTTTGGTTGTAGTTTCAATGTATGTGTATGTATTATGTGGGTGTGGGGGAAGATCTCCCGGTGTGTGTGGCATGTATCAAAGGTGACTGACTGGGTCAAGGAACAGGCAACATTGAATGAATCGGGAGATGGATTAAGAGTTGTGGAGAGGTTAAAGAGAGGGAAGGCGCGGAAAAGGTACGTATTGATAGTCGGTGTTAGTTTGGGAAGTGGTGACGGAGACGCCGGCTGGGCCGCACCCTCCACCAGGCAAGAAGAAAAAAAAAGAAAAAAAAAAAAAAAAAAGAGGAAAGAGCAGAGGCTTCTCGAACCACAAAAATGGTTCGTTCTTGCTTGAATGGTCGGAGCCGGGCACAAGCAATAGGAAGCTGCAAGTCATCCGGCTCTTCTTATATTTCCTGTTGCAAGACGAGATAAAGAAGAACTAATCCACGGGCCATTGGTAATGAATGACAGGACAATGCCATTCAACTTGCAGCGCAAAGCAAAAACAGACATCAAGCACAGAAAAACTCAAAGCGCAACAGAATCACTTACCCGATGAAACCAAAAGGGAATTAGGTGCAAGCTCTGTTCGAGCTGCCATTGAACTTGTTGAAATCGCCGCCATTGTGTCTATTGTCTTGGTATCGATGACGCAGGATGGCGTCGACTGATGTGATTGAACCCAGGATTGGGTGTGTTTGCGCAGGCGGCAGGGGGGTGATATAGGTTATATTGGAGGGTCGCTTTCGGCCGTGTCAACCAGATTGACGGAAAAAGAGGGTAAGAATATCGATTGATGGTGGACAGAAAGGTTGACCAGGGACTCGGGGTGGGATCAATTGGTCGAGTCGTTTTCTAAATCGAGAGGATGGAGGCTTCACTTATGCTCCAGAATTGTTGGAAAGCACGTCTCAGATCGCCACAAAGCGGGTAATCGGATACGCTTCCACAGTGTTCAATGTTTGGTACTTATAAGTGAGCCCGAGCCTGTTGCGAGTGTCGAGTCAAGCACGAGTCGGCGTCGCAGTGGTTGCAGCGGAGGGCGGCGGAGGGGGGGGTGCCTAGTTTGGCGTAGCGACTAATTCGATACTTCGTGCTTCGTAGTGGTGATGAAATGGTGGGGGTCCTGGTACTGGTCCTGGTACCAGCGCTGTACTAGGGCGCTAGGATCCACTATATATTCTCCAGACACACGAGTGACGGATTTGGGGGGCTCGGCACACCCCACTGAGGGCACTTAAGATCTGTCAGGAGGGAACCTGGAGGGTACTGTGATGTCAGTGATGTCCGAAACCCGTACGAGTGTAGCTTGGCGGTAGTCCTTCCCAAACGAGGGTATCTCGAGTCGTTTCTGGGTCTGATTGGGACCAGGCGTAATACGTCTGTGTTGCATCCGGGCAACCACGGAGCGAGCAGGAGACACCACCGGAGAGGACGCGGAACCACGAGCGAAGAGAGCGGGCAGGGGATAACGAACGTGAAGCGATTCGAGTCGAAATTCGAGTCGAATCTAGAAATTCCAACAAAAACTCAAACAGCTCAAGAAGAAGCTAAAGTAACTTCGTATTGAGTGTTCTCGACCGGAATGTCGGAAGTACTTCGGGTTTGACGCGGGTGTTCGAGAGAGGCAACGCCGCACCAAGACTGGTGAAAAATAGTGGGGCGAATTAGTGTTGTGGGCGAGGACAATGGAGCCTGGCCATGAGAATCTCTCGGCGTCGTCGAAGGTTGGAACAAAAAGAAGAGGAAGACTCGTGCGAGAAACGTGTAGCAATCGTGGTCTCTTAAGATGCCGCTTCGTTAGAAGTTCAGGGTGTGTTCGTGAACAATAAACTTCTCTCAAAAAGAGGTGCGGGCTCCAATGGGGGGTTCAGCTGGCTCGAGTGCACTAATACACCTCGGTACAATGCACGCACGCCCGGGACTGAAGGACGGGTTAAGGGAGGGATGGCTTGGCCCTCACAACCTCGAAATAAACCCGGGGGAATATAAAAGAGAGAAAATAGAAGATAGTGTCGAAGAGAGTTCGATTGTTGATTTTGTCAAAAAAAATTCGATCACGGTATGTGCATTCGTTTCGAGTACTCGGAGAGCGTGGAATGGATCTTCGTTGACATCGAAACCCTAGCTTGTATCGTAGTGTATCGTTTTTTGAGGCCAATTGGGGGCTTGAGGGCGGGGTGCAGAAATGGTCGACGCAAAAACTGCCAGGGCACAAGAACGCGGGGCGCCGGCGAACTCGCACCGTTGAACAAGGTCTCGGAGTCGTTGATATCTCGCGTGTTGAATCGAATCAATTGATCTTTCAATCAACACTATCTACCATAGAACGTTTAAGACGTTCTTGGGAGATGGATGATACCTCGTAGGGGAAACTCAAAAAAGAAGAACAAGAGAAATATATCACATGGGGGAAATCGAGAGATTTGGGGGGAAAGGAAGGGCTTGAGGCGGGTGGAGGGCATTCAGTCTATGTAGTTTGAGGGCCCTCCAGCCCATGCACGATTAGTGCTTGGCTGCTAGGCAAAGCAGAACATTGATTTGATCAACTTTCCAAAATTACACACTCCTTCGTCTTTCATACTTCATACGCCCGCACCCCCAGGACAATTGGAACGGGTCTCCAAGGACCCCCAAAAGCAGGGGGGCCGGCATCAATGCTTCTCACGATTTCGCACAGTGCATTCCCTGTTGCAGCACCGAAGGCGGAGTTGCAGTGCAGGACAGCAACTTGAGCCCTTGGAGGCTAGTGCGAGGGATACACAGGAGACCTTCCTCAGTCGGGAGTTGGAGCTACTGTAAGCCTGCTGGCGCACAACAATGAAGGGGACTAATGCCAATTGATCAACCGATAGATGCAGGAAGGGGATATCTCTCAGTCCTGAAGGAAGAGAAGGTTGCCATCGGCTTGCTCCTTCGAATTGATCATGATTGCCGCTGACGAAGTATTCTTTCGATCAAGGTCAGACCAGTGGCTTTCCGATATTGCCCTGCGTCGAGATGAAGTTGAATTATGGCGGTGGGGGCGGTAGGGTTGGTGGAATCGGTACTCTGATCAATTGGTATTATGAAGCACTTCAAAGTTGTATACATTTGTAGTGTATGTGGAACCCTGAGTCGCACTTTAATGCTATCGCCGACACCTTTCACGAGCATTACGACCAGGTATTACTTGGGTACAGGGCCTACGAGGTACGGCAGTACAAGTACGTATCAATGCTGCATCACAAAATGCTGACACAATTGATGATACCTCAACGTCTCGCTCTGTCGAAACAGGACCGATGTCATGTCAATCCAGATTTCAGACCGTTAATTGAGTTTGCTGGTGAAAGGAACTAGCGTCGCCAAGAATCCTAATCTCGGGGGCGGTAGAAGACGCCAGCAGCTTTCTCTCCGGGCGATCTCTTGACATGACAAGACAATCTATCGACGATCCGGAGTTGAGACCGAATGCCGCCGGAAACGTATTTGACGACTGTCATTCTCAATTTCTCAATTCGGGCAAAGGCTGCTCGGACTTGAGATGTCTCCGATGTGCATTTAGGCGCTCGCCACTGGCTGGCTCGCTGGCTGGGCGGGGACCAGAACGATGAAGACAGGGGGTTTATTTTAAACATGGATGCCTTGAGCGCCCTGCAAATAGAGAGAAAGCCCCGAGTTCCTACTGGTTGAGAGCAAAAGGCAGATCGATGGAGGATTTGACAACAACGCAAAGCGAGCGGTTTCTCACTTCTTGCGACTTAATAATATTGCGAAGTAATACTAAACAGTGCACGAGAAACGAAACGGCGATTTTACCAGAGCCTGATCGAGTTTCAATTCCAGTACATACACTACTCCGAAGATATCGGACGGGAAAAAGAAACAGATAAGGCCCCTTGCTTCTTACTGTAGCACAATGATTGATAGTAAATTGAGCTCCGCATACATTCCAGAGTCTTGGCTCTCGGTTCAACTTTATCTGGACTCTTGCGTCTGTCTGCGTGATCGACCGCCGCCCTATAACGCTTCCCTACGATATATAGAGGTCCCCTCCTCTCGTTTTTACCCGTCGCCCGGCGTTAGCGAGGATGCATTTTTTAAGATTATAGCACACACATCTAATGCCTTTCGGCGATGATATCAGCGGACAGTAAATCTATTCTCAGACACACGTGGATGGTCGGGTGTTGTTGGCCCTCCTTTGGAAATATGCAACCCGCAGTCACACAACACACCGCAAGAAAGCACGAGACGAGGCATGGTGCGCACGACAGGATGGCGTCGGCGAGGAGTGACAGGCTCAAAACACGATGTTTATTCATGGGCTTGGCAATTATTTGAAGAAGTGGCTCTGTTCATGCCGGCACTTGCGTGAAAAAAAAACCTGGGGAACATTGAGTTTACTTGTGATAGTAGTCGTCTATTTGTAGGTTGTCCAGTACTGTCCTTGTGCCTCCCTTCCTCGTCGAGAAGGTTGAATGTTGCATTTTGATTTCAACAAAAGGTGACATGAATACATACAACCTGACTGACGACACACCCACATTTTCGCATTTGACGGGTTTCTTGTTTCGTACTGTTTCCCAGGTCTCACCTCTAATTTCAGACACTTTGCCAACGACGGCGATACAGTGTGAAGTGCTTAGCCTGAGCGATTTTTCAACATCTCCGCCTCTGCGTCTTGGTGTCCACAGCCAGACAGTTCCTCGCAGGCAGGCTCGCACCATCCGTCGCGGTTCGGGGCAGGCTTCATGTTGGTAATCTAAACTCCAAAGAGACTAGACCTCAGTGAACCTAGTGTGTCCTGATTGTACATCCACAATACCATGTAACTTCGTACACTCCAGCCTGGCCGTCTGGCTGTCATCATGCATTGATTGCTCCTTGATCCGCCCGCGATCCTGGCCTCCAAGTACGATATGCATGACTTGTATTATTCAACAAGACACATCAAATTGCCATCTTGAGCCTACCTTTCCGTACAAGGAAGGTACAGCCCCGAAGAAATGAACATCAACATCAACAAAGTAAATTCCATCTGGATGTTAGACGCGAAGATATCTACCAATATGTGTACTGTGGATGCAAAAGAGAAGACGCCATCTCAATAGGATGGTGGAGAGGTCTTCGTCCGTACTTCTTAGTCGCACTCTGGCTCCCCCAGGTTCCTCCTCCACAAACAAGCCCATGGTGGCGACAGACGGTGGACACTATCGGTCCTTCGGTCGATAAGTCAGGCAGACTTTATCTTTAATTCGGCGGGGGAGATCACACATCAAAGCAATCAAGCACGCAAGTCATATCCTTGACAAAAAGAAAAAGAGAGGCATCAAAGAATAAGTAAACTTTCCCCAACAAAAAATGTTGTGTTTCCCCGATATGGGAAGCGCCCTTTTCCCAAGCTTCTTACCCCCCCACTCCGCCATTGACGTCTTTTTCCGCGCCGCTTGGATAGCGGAAGTGAGGAGGAGCCTTGCGCTGGGGAGGTGAACTGGCATCAACTGATTGGATTTGGTCGGTAAATACGGCAAGGCCGGACCACCCCTTTTCTTGAAGCCGCAGGAAGAGCGAGTCCCCGCGTCAGGCGACAGGGAATAATACTCGACTTGTATCAATGCCTCCCAGCTTTGTCCTCCGCAATGTGCAAAAAAAAAAAAAAAAACCGGGCCAGTAGACATGCGAGAAGCATATTCTTAACTTTGTATCTTCTTTTCCTGACCAAAGTGGCTTGAGCTCTCTCCTTTCTGCAGACCGAACTTGCCCTTCCCCTTGGAGGCTGCCGCCACAACCAGGAGCAGGATAGCTGGGGGCCGTCAGCTTGGGAGAGGATCGCCCAGGTCCCGGTTTTCTCTTTTTCCTTTTCCTGCTTTCAGTAAATGCCGAACAGCTGTCTTGATAAAATTCGAAATTTAAACTTTTTTCTCCAACTCCTAAAAGAGTCAGCGGCTTATCAAACAGGCCACCAGGCTCTCGATTTACTCGGTAATACTTGCCATCAATGTAGCTAACACCCCCCAAGCCCCCATCACGCTGCTAAAACTACCTGGCGTCGACATGCAATGTAGTGTGTAAGCAGGGAAGCACAGCGTACAGTGCACCTGAAGCCCCTGTCGCTATGTAGCATCAATCTTTCAGAAACCCCGATTTCCGCGGGCTTCAGGAGGCAGAACCAGGCCACCCGGAGAGAGACAGGCTCAGGCGCTGCAGACGCTAACCAGGGCAAAGAAGCCCACCGACGATCCAAAAAAAATTGCGAGCGCATCGACGCACGAGATGAGTAGCCACCGTAGTTACTCACAAATGCTGTCATACCCTGTCTTTCGGAGGCTCTCCGTCTTGGCAGGTTCAATGCCACCGCAGCTCCGTGATATCGTGTAATACGACCGCTGTCGCCTTTTCCCCAAAATGTCCGCCAAGCCCTGTCCTGTTCAGGGACACCAAGGCCGGCCGTACTACAGATTTGCACGCCGAAAGCGACTCGGTCAGAAACGGTGTGCCAAGACTCGAAGATCCCAGGGATTCATGTCGCTCTATCGAAATGGAAAATCACGAAATATCGCAATTAGATAGTCATAATAGATTGTCAACAGCTCCCTCTTCGATTGAGATATGAATCTCGTCAAAGGTCTAAATTGTTGAGCTGCAACAGTTGAGCTTCAAATCATACTTCGTCGGTGTGAAATCTCAGATGGGCGCAGGCTATGCTCCCGTGGAAGGCTACACGTCGGACACCGAATTCGGGCTCTTTCTGTCCCATAGTGCACCTGCACCAGCCAGGCCAACATCGCCTGGCACCAACTGGAGACGAGGTCGTCAACCCCTTCCTAATCTAGTAATATCTCGGCGTCACAGGAGAGTTCCTCAGGCCGTGACGGCGTTGCACGACAGAGGCAAGTCAAACACAACTTCATCAGATGAACGGCTTGGCGATGGGGTCGTCGCCTTCCCAAAGTTGCTTTTTAGTCAAACACCTCCACAGCCAAGACTTTTGTTACGCATTTGTTAGTGACATTTACAAGCCTCAACGGCCCCGGCTTCTGCTTTTTCTTTTCCTCGGGCCATTGTCGCATTCGCCGCGTACCCATTATGAGATTCGTCATCTGCGTACAGAGTACTCCGTACACTGCGTACACTGCGGATCAGCAAGGAAGCCCAAAAGAAAGTTCGGCGGGGTCCTCATTCGATGGAAGCCTTCCCGAAGCTACCAAGGAATCTCAGATCGGGTCTCGATTGTCCTTGGCAAGGGACCCTGCTTCTTGACTTCTGACTTCCGACTTGCTCGCATTTTTGATACTGGGGGCGCAGCTGGATGACGACGACAATTCAAGTTTCTTCCACGAATCTTCTCTGGCTCGAGTGTCACCCATTCCTTCTCGCAGGCGTATGCGCTTCGCCCTCCTCCAGGACTCCAAGCCAGACACACACAAAATACATGACGTGATGTTGTTGGTTGGGAGCCAAGACCTTCCAACTTACCAACAGGAGTCCCCAGAAATGAGGGATGAGCTGTAAAATCTGCGCCATGCAGTCCTTCACACTTGGCATCTGCAACCTGGCCCCAGAAACCCATGCACGCCCAGAAAGCTTGGTCACAATGCCCAGGCTTCTATTTTTCCCCCCCCCCCTCGTTTGGAAGAAAGAATACTGTTTCCAAAAGCTCACTGGAAGCTCTGCCATGTTCTTTTTCTTTCGAATAGAGAAGGGAGACGCGAATGACGATGAAATAATGCAGCAATTGATGATAACCTCTCGTTTGGCAACGTGAACGGCGGGGGATCGGGGTCGGGTCTATCTCGCCCGACATGACTGACCTTTTCACAGGTTTGAAGATAACCGCCTTACTAGTCCTCAAACTGCTCATCTATTTGACCAGACGACACACTCCCAGAGCCAAGGTGAAGCAAGGTGGTGGGGAACACGGATAAAGCGGGATTCGAATCAAATCAAACCCTGAGGGTCCTCTTTTCGATTAGATTTCTTTTGCGCTGAAATCAGAGTACGAAGTATGGCAATCGCAATCGCAAGCACAATCGCCAATCCAGATACTCTTCGGCGACACGACTTCAACCCCAACGAACTCTCCAGCTTCTTCTGTCCCTCGGTGGAGATTCACGAGAAGCTATGCCAGTTGAAGGCAAATGAGATAAAAATAAAATCTAGTCTGTGGAGGAAAATCCACCTAATGGTCTGGGAAGGGGCTAACTCATCCTCACTCCCCCTCCATGATCACCTCGCCTGATGTCGTTCCTTCGCGCGAGTTGGATTCGTGACCAGACCAGCGCGGGGTTCAAGCGAAGACGACCACACCCTCAACTTTTGGCGTTTTCCTCGATATGCCCCTCCCCTCCTCCTCTGGCTCGCGACTATCACAAAAACAGTATCAAGGAGGCAAATCCGAAGCAAACCAACACCAGGCTTCGATAGACTCGAATGATTCCAGCATCTGAAAAGATCAACTTTGCAGCCAACGTTGCGTTCAGATAGTTGGGGGCATTTACATGAACATCGACCATTAATCTCTTCGGCCTCCGTCGGCACATGCTTGGCGTTCGGACGAGTAGAAATCAGGGACTCTCAAGTTACCCCACACCATGCTCAAGCCAAGCCCTGCCCAGGTCAACAACCAACCAACGGGACAGCCCCCTCCCGCTGTATCCTATGACGAGCGACGAGCGGGTAATCTGGACAGAGGAATCAATGGGTCCTTCCTGAGAAACAATGACGGATGACGAGCTTGGCGCACATCGAATATGGCTTCGGCGAAGGTTCTATGCCAGGTACCCCCCTAGGAAAGAGAGACAAATTACCAAGCCAATAGTTTGTTCACTTCTCGTTCCTCTTAGTCAAGGCGATCTCTCTGGATTCGATGCACTGGATGGGGTGGTGACAGGTTGGTTATGCACGACGCAACTGGTGTCCTTTCCGGACCATAGGTAAGGTAAATCTTGGGGCCTGGCCTGCATGGACTGCGCTGGTGCAGGAGGATGAGGGACATCGATGATTCCTTGTTGGGTTTCCTTTGCGCGGCATAAACAATGTGATTCGTACGATGTCAGACAATAAGGGTTATTCGGAACCTCTCTCTCCCCCCCCTCGACCCAAGCGCATTCTTCTCATGTCCAGCTTTGCGCACTTTCCCGGGTCTGGATACCGGGAGTGTGGCCTGCTCCAAAAGGATCGAGGCTTGTGACTTATCCTCCCGTCAGCCACGATTTGCCAGGTGTGTGTGCTGCGTGGGAAAGTTGAAGGGTCATGCAGAACGCAGAGGCCAAAAGGCCAAAAGCCCCCCACGCTTCCCCCCCCCAAATTGGTTCCATCAAATATTGATCATTTCCTTGAACAGCACCACCATACCATGAGCCTACTGGTTCGCTAAAGCTGCAGGCTGCAATTGGAGGACTCCGGGGGCCCTCAGTAGGGATTCCTGCATTGCAGTAGGCATATTCTCGCGGGTTTCGTCCGGTGCGCTGCGGGTTCGAGCCAACTGGCTGTGCACTATGTACGAAGTATGTATTCGAATGTGTTATTTGACGCAGCCAAGTACGCGTCTGGATGCTCATCCGTCTCTCGTGACCTCGACCAGTCCTCAGCTGCAGTCCCCTATCCGTCGCTTCCGTTGTATCCAGAAGAAGTGGTTCCTGATGTTCTGGTTCGATGTGGCGTTTCCTCGAGTGAGGTCCCTTTTTTCCCTTATTTCCTTATTTCCAGTTTTATTTCTTTCTTTTCGCCGAGCTATCAATGGCTAATTGCCGATGGGCTGATGATAGGCATAAATTAGTGAAGCAGAGAGCGGAGTTGCCGCACAATATATTGTTTCCCTGCGTTATTAGCGCCACTTTCAAGGGACGAGATGCGAGCTGAAGCTTGGTACATTTGATCGCAACGCGATAAGGGCCTTGCCGTCGCGGTCTTAGGCAAGAGGGCAATTTGCCTCACCCACAGGCACCCATTGACAGGCAGTCTTGGCTGGGCTTTTGCAGCAGCCGTTGGACCGAAAACATGCCCACCAGAATTGCATCGTGTTTCCAAAATCCCAACACGTTTCAGAAGAGGACTGGCTTGCGCCCACTGCTCTTTGGGCAGAAAGCGATCAATTGAGATTCCGGAACTGCCTCGGTCTTGAACAACACACAGGCACAGACAGACAGCTCCAATTGAGAGCCTCACCGTAAGTTTGGACCCTCTGGGAGTGACATCATAGCTCCACCGGCATCTGGAAAAAAAGGTCCTGGGCGAAATCTCCATTTCCGAGTGTTTGACCCTGCCCTGTCACTCAGAGACGAAATTAGCAGCACCGCCCGGACCAGCCAGAACCAGGGCGAGGGCGCACAGATCAGGTTTCTAAACGAAGCCGCGGATAGAAAATGATAGTGCGAGTACGAATTGTGGAGGGAGTGTAATACTTTGGAACGCTACAAGCAGGCACATCGCCACCCAAAAACCCCGAAAGAAGCGCATTTGCATCCTCCGTCGCGATGGATGCCACCTAGGAAATAGTGGACAAGACAACATTGGAAAGACAACTTGGTCGGGTCCTTCTCATGCACTTCAGTGGGGGGGAGGGCTCCACACGATAGAAGATTGCTTCATTGTTCGAAATTGGAGACTGGAGCCAGGTTGCTTTCGGCTCAAAGCTTCGAACATGAATCGAATTGGCTTTTTTTGGTGGATTCCTTCCTCCACACAGTGTGGACGGCTTAGAGGACAACTCAGGGTGTGTCTGGAAGTGGACTTGGGCCATTGAGGGATGAGCCGAGAGAGGAAGACCTGGCAGGCAGGGGGCAATGAGAATGTGGGATTGGCAGGGATCAATCTTGCTGATCTCGATGGAGCCGGAGGCATCCATTTACATGCTAGCATCATGTGGGGGAGGGTCGGGGTACATGGATTGTATGGATGGACGAAGTATGGATTGGCTGCTGTTGGAGAAAGGAGCGCCAGGGTCTGAAGGATGAGGACGGAACATTGATTTTCATCGTCTCCCTCATTGATCAATTTCCGATGGGCCCAGTCGAAATGGGGCCTTCCCCCAAGGGCAAAGGGCCAAAGGGCCAAGTGTGAAGTTCACGCAAGCCAGAACCTGCGCTTGCCAACCCCTTCGTCTCCAATGCCACCCAGCGGCATGTTTGGGCCAATGAGGACGTCGCGGAAATCGACCCCTCGGAAGGAGTGGGAAAGTGTGGGAAGTGTGGGGAGAGGGTCCACGATAATGCTCAGGAACAGAAGCTCCTTTTATGGCACGACACGATGCGGCGATGCGACAACGATAGATAGCAGGGGCCAGTGCCGATTCGCGAACGGCTTTTTCGATGGCGAATCGATTGGAGTGCCTTGGCCTAATTGGCCTACGAAGTAATGAAACACCTCGAGGGCTATCAGCTTAGCCTTGCGATTGACCTTCCGTGTCTGCCTCATCCGCAATCTCCTGTATCGGACGCGCAGGATGACCCGACGGAGACCAGTCAAGTCTTAGAAAACAGTGATGCGCGAGAGTCGCATCGAACCAGACATACATCCTCATGATGGACCCCATCCCACAGGCACATTTTTCCCCTCAAAACAAAGGACACAACTTTAAACAGTTTAGAAGCAGGCATCCGCAGCTCGCGTGACTACCTGCCGCAACACCGCGAACAACCTTCTTTTACACTATGTTGCACAGCAGTTTTCGGGATCTTTTCATGCCCTATATTTCTTACCTGCCTCTGCCTGTGCCTTGCCTGCTTCTGCTTCCTTGAGGGCTTTTTTTGCGTTTCTTATTCCCGATCCTTACCGCCTATTCTCGAGCACGAATTCTCGAACCCAATTCGTCGGGTCCTCGAGTGTCCCGACTGGAGGGAATTCTGACAGGTGTGGCTAGCAACTGTTTCTTTTGCTTATTTTATGAGAAGTGATATGCTCCCTTGCAGCGAGAGGATGAGATGCATGAGAAAAACGCGGGGATCGATGGATCACAGCATGTCAAGAATGCCGCCCAGAAGAACCCTGGCCAACTTGTCATTGCTCTTTTCTTTCCAAGCTGAAGAGCCAGCCTTGACAGTTGCTTGGCAAGTCCATCAATAATAGATATTAGCGGCTTTTTATCCTAATCCATTCAAACACTATCGATACTTCAGCTGTATTGATTTTAGACTCTTCCTCTGGTGTCATGTCCTCTTTTTTTTTCTCTACAAGGCTGAAACCGCCCACCCCCTCTCGCGTCCCCAAAAATCCCGCACCCTTTGAAGTCTGTATCTGTCTACGCGCCGTAAACTGTAAAAACTACTTAGTGGCCTCGGTTAGTCCTGGTCTGATTCGGGTGTTGATCATGGAGGAGTGGTTCCCGAGTACGAAGTAGGTTCAGGTTGGTAGGCTACTTCGAACCTTTCTCCAACCTTATCTTCTTCCTCCACAAGTATTGGGCTCCAGGATCATGAAATGGTTTAAACTCGGGCGTGAGACTTCGGGCCCGAGGCTCGTCTGCTCCGCCAAATTAAGCTTACAAGTTACGCGTCATAGCTTCTATCCATAAAGCCGAGAGAAGCGCGCCCAATCACTCTCATCGACGCAACCACGATCCTTCCTCGCCATCAAGATGGGCTTTCTCTTTGGCTCTTAGCGCTTCAAGAACGAAACACTTAGGGGGGTTTCTCCCTTCTCCCTTCAGCCATCATCTGCATCTATAAACGACATGGACTTTTTTTGTGTGTAGATAAAACGTAGTAGTCTCTTGACGTTCTCGACCAATCCTCAATAAACGTCGGGCCCTTCCTCATCTTGGGCTCCGGGTTCTTCACTACCGAGCCACTCTCCCCGATTTATAAAGCCACGTGCAACCGCGGAGATCCCAACTGGCGCGTTTAAGCGAGGGGAGAGTTTCGATGTCGAGTTTGGGCCTAAGTCCCGTGTCCCTTCTCCCTCTCTCTTAGCTTCACATGCTCGTCAGGTTTACTTGCTTAGCCTACGGAAAGTAAAGGGCATGGGGATTTAGCTCGAGGGGACAGGGTCTTGCATAAGGGTCGTAGCTTAGAAGGGGCGTAAGGATTTTGCGGGGGGGGAGCGTTGTGATGTGGGCGTATGTGGATCATTGTGCATCTGTAACTACTGAGCGATGGATGGGAGAGGGGACCTAACCTCGCTCTTTTTTCTCGGACGTGCGGTGATTCTTATTGGTTTGTAGATGACCTTGATACCCGACTTGGAAGAAGCCGGAAGTGAAAGTAGAGCTTGACTTGATTTCAGGGTGGCGACAAGACGAAGGTGTGTGATGTGGAACATGCGCGAGGATGCCAGTTCTGACGAGGGATGTTACTTGTCGGAAGATGAGAAATTGAATTCGTTCAATAGTGGTGGCCTAGCAGCGTGGCAATGGGTGGCTTTCCATCTGGCTTTTTTTAATTTCCTATATTTTCTCATCTGAACTCATGGAGCCAGGGATCATGGGGAGGGACCGGAAATCAGATATGTTCGGGCATTGTGTATTGGTGAAGCGCGATTTTTGACTCCCCGCGAGAACATCTCTCTGAAGACTTAGGAGAAGATAATGAAGATGTAGCAAGAGAGGAACTATGTCTGAGGAAATCAGGACTTCGAGAAATGTGAGCTGCATGGAATTGGATAGGGTATTGGTGTGTTTGAATCTAAATTCTAGAGTAGCACGGAGTCTGCAGGACTCTTGCTCGCTTGAGCATGTCTCTTACATTCTGGCCGGGCCCCCTTTTCCAAAAGAAAGAGCAAAATATGTATCCGAAGATATCCAGAGCTCTACAAAGCCAACTCGTAGAGATATCGAGAGCGCCGGTTCGAAGCTATGCTGCCATCGGGTTCCAGCAACAAGAATGTCTAAGTCCCCCCCCCTAAACGGCAACTCGAGGCGGGGATCGCTCTTGAGCGCTACCCTCTTAACGATGGCGAGAATGTGATCCAGGCTTCCTGCTCGTGGAGGACCTTCTGCCGCATTCACATGCCTTACGGCATCGCCAGGAACTCGGCTGAAGATGGTAGATGTCCATCATCTCAAGGCCGTTGATTCTGGCGACTTCCCTCAAAGCATGTGAGATTCCCCGCCTCCCATGAGACTCGGTAAGGCGGCCCATCTACGAGATATCCCGTCTAACACATGCTGTAGATGCATGGGGTCCAAACGATATGAGTTTTCTGCAGGTCGCTGAGTTTGGCGAGTCACCATGTGAACAATGGTGTGGGAACTCTAGTATCGCCGTCCAACTGTGCCCTTCTGCCTCTTGTTGATGTCGTAGAGTATGGGACGGACTCGCGGTCTTGAGCCTCCAAGCCACGACTAACTAGCCAAGACCTGCGTGCCGTGTCTCCTCAAGAGGATAGCCTCCGCAGACATACACTCTCCGGTTCGTAGTCTGAAACAAGCAGCCAGCCAGCGCGGGATAGCGCTGTCTGCAGATGAATCGAGTCCCCATCTTGTATAGGGGATTGGGAGATTATCCAAGCAGTGCTCGTCCCTTGCTGGTCTAAGGAGATGGGTTCCGTTTGTCCCAGTCCGGGTTCGAGTCCGAGTCTTGCTCGGAAACCTTTCCCAAGTTCGAGCCTCTGTCATCTCGCTTCCGTTGCAGAGATTCAAGCTGGCCCATCAATCCGTTGAGAAAGTCGCTATCAGCCTTGCCATCCTTCATAAGCATCAGCGGGCCCGTGAGAGCCGGATCATCCTCAGGTGGTGAAGGGACAAAGGAATCATCCCCGTCGCTCTCCTCGTGCAACTGCTGCGTTGCCTGAGAGGGCCCGGGGCTGTTATCTTGTCGAGACGGCGAATGGTGACCAAGAGCGTGTGAGTCTCCGTTACCCTTACTATTAAGCTTCCCATTGCTCTCAATAATCAACGCGGGGAGTTCTTCCGCCCGTCCTGAAGGGCCATCAACAGGTAGCTTCGTGCAGCAGCAACTGGTGCCCTTCGATTTCCTCGCATGAGCACCCCGGTTGGGGATACTCTCTGCAGCCTTCCCCCCGCCATCACGGCAACTGGTTTTATTCTCTTGGGCGAAAGGACACACCGCCTTCTGCTCGCCCACGATGTTCCCCGCAGACCGGGTTGGAACCCGCGGCGGGCCGGTCCTGGCCTCGAGGGAGTCTATCCCACTGCCGGTTGCCCGTTGAGGACACATTGAGGGATGTGTTGGATGGAAGGCCTTGTCTAGGCTTAAAGAACGCAGTAGAATGGCGTTGGTAATGTTGAAAGATGATCCTCGTATATATGATAGGATACTGGTAATCTGTGGACGCTTGATAGATATTGTAATTTAGATGGAGGAGATGAAATTGAGGTGTTTAAATGAACTTGACTTGAGGGGGACTGAGACTCTGCGCCATCGAGGAAGAGGTTTGAAGAGGCGAGAGAGTTCCCTTGGAGCAAAGTAGAGAGGAGAGAAAAAAATATTGTGGGGGAATGGAGGATTTTATTCCCCCATGTTTGTCGATCAATTTGAAGGTGTTGAAAGGCAGAGAGAAGGTTGAATCTCAATAGCATGACCCGACATGATGACCCGACATGTCGATGATGCGCTAAAGCCACAAGGACAAGGGCTGGCCCCAACTGAGCGGATTGCGAAAGTGCCTACTTGAACTCTCCTGGCCAGAGCACGTCGAACAGTTCAAAGCATCAATGGACATCAATGGACAGCGAGTGATGATATATTTCCGAGTCCTTTAACGAGGCCGATCGAGATCAATCCAAAATGAACACAGAAACCCCCCAACCAAGCCTCCCATCCATCATTTGGCCTAATTTGGTGATTCATAATCCTCTCCATCGCTCCTTCCATGAGTTTCGTCTCAAAGAAATATACAATATAATCCTCTCGATTCTCCTGCATCTACCTTTGTAGTTTATTCACCACGACATCACCTCACCTGCTCTTGCGCTCCCTTACTAAACCAATAGATTCGATCTATTCAATCAACATTGGAACCATTGAAACTCTAGCAGTCAAAACTCGACATGGAGATCTATTCACCCCTCGACTCCTCAGAATCACCATCCCTCCACCCATCCTCCGACGCACCCCCGGTGGCTTTCGAGGCCGCCGTGTCCGTCCCCTTGACAATCCTCGTCCCCGACCTCGTCCTTGTCCCGGACTCCGACCCCGACCCCGATCCCGATGCTGTGCCCGTTTCGGTCCCCGTCTCCGTAGCACAAAACTCCGTAACCTTCACAGTCGTAGTCGCACAGCCCTTCGGACACTCCGTAACGCACTCCTCCGCCTCCACAACCACCGTCTCCGGATCTCCACACCCGCACGGCACAGGCAACGGCTCCTGAAACACGCAATTCGGCGTCGGACAAGCGGGTTCGAGACATCCCGACGCCGGCACCGTCTTGGTCATCTTAGGACACTCCGTGATACTAGCACTCGTACTCGCAGCGCTCGTCCGAGTCCGAGTCGTCACCGTCGAAGGCACGGGGGTCCGCGTCGGCCTCTCCGGCGAAGACGGCGGTCGAGCCGTCGATGTCAGCGTGAATGTTAAGCTCGGCTCTGGAACCCATCCGTCGTCTACGCAGCCGAGGTTGATCGTGCGGTATTCGACTGAGCATCCGTTGTAAGGGCAGCCGACTTTGCATGGCTGGATGAGGCTTGCTGTTGGGACTGTCCGTGGACATCCGCACGGGTTCGTCACCGTCGAGATGAATCGGCAGTCTGGGTTTGGCGTACATGTCGCCGCGCAGGATTCGGGGATCAGTTCTTGGGTGACCGTGGGGCAGGGTACGTCGTCGGCGGTGGCGGCGCTGTTCATATTCGGTGTTAGTTGAGAGAAGTCTCTGCTACTGTACAAGGTAGGTGAATCAAATGGGTTGGTAAAGGGAAAGTCTGGTCCTTACCTGACGAGCGCGCCGAGTATGATTGAGACGAGGAATTTCATGTTGAAGGCGGCGCAGGCGGGCGAACGGCCTCACGATTGAGAAAGAAAGGTCGAGCTTGCGGAGAGCGAGATCGAGTCAACTAGGAAGACTCGGTCATCGAACTCTCATCTGCCAATTACTCGTTGATCTCTTTTCATTCCCAAAAAACTGAAATGTAAGTGCAACGTTGAATCGCCCATCCCTCAGCTCCGCGCCCATACATTCGTAGGAACCACCATTGATCATTTATACAATTCTGTCAAACTATATACGGGCGCATGTATATGTGTATCGACCTATATATTTCATCTAATTCTCCTATATTGCCCGTGGCCTCGTCCAGCGCGGGGGCATAAATTTTTCATTCTCTAAAGGAACGAACATTTACTGCACCATCCGGTTTCCTAATCCGGACACTCGCGACTTCATCGTCATCGTCCTCTTCTCTCTGGTATTTTATACCTAGGCTCCTTCGACTGCTCTTACGTTGAAGACCTCCTGTTGGCCCAGTTTAAGAGCTATACATTTCCTAGAACACCTATCAACTAATGAGAGCTTCATGAAACTCGGGCACAGTTGGCTTCCAGATCCCCAATCATCGTCCTCGTCCTCGCCGAGCCAGCCCAATATCAAAATCTCGGCCCAGTTTTTCACTCTCTCAATATAGCCGCGAACACCACCCACGGATAGCCACTCTCCCGCTTGCCATTTGGGTCCCTTTTCCTCGTCTCAACCTTATAGGTACCTCAATTGAATTTAGTCGAGTTCAAATCGCAGATAGACAGGCATCTCTCACTCAGGGACTGCCGTGACTTGGCTATTAACTTCTACTGTTTCCTCCCCACAATCAAGATTCTCTAGCCGAGTCCAACACAAGAGACAAGACAATGCCAGCCTGTAAATGTAGTACAAAATGGAGAGAAGATCCACGGGAACGGCCATGCAAGAGATCTACTTTAATTTCTCCTTTCTAGCAATTCGACCGCGTTTCTCAAGCACCAATAGAGAATAGCACAACTATATCGGGTCCTCCTTGAATCATCTAATCGGGGGCTTCCCTTCTTATTCGCCTTTCTTTTGTCGGAGTCAAAGGGTAGTGGTGGTGAGTGTATTGGGGATGAGGAGGAAGGGTAGAAAAAGAGAGGGTAGGAGAGGAAAGGGAAGCAAAGCGTGATCGTGATGTGAGTACAGGGGAATAAAACAAGAATCAATGTTATGTGTGTGATGATATCAATAGGGGACTTTGAAAGGGAAAGCATAGCAAGCACGGCAGAAATAACCTGCTCGTCGCATTGCGATATCCTTGCCCCCCCTCTCTCTCTCTCTCTCTCTCTCTCTCTCCATGATGGTTCCTCCTCTTTTTCTACCTAATGTTGCTTTTTGTTCCAACAGGCTCCAACCTATAAAACAAAAGAACTTGTTCCTCCGTCATCTTTCTTCCCCGTTCGACCTAAGCTTCTCAATACTGTGTTTCAACTTCGGCTGGCCTCGTCATTAACACTTCTTTCATAATCGTTTCCCTTCGTATTTGAGCATCGCTGCTTCCATATTCCTCATTACTTTAGTTAGCTCCTCCATTGGGAGCACCGGGAGTCGGTTGCTGCATCTGCAGGTTAGCTCCTTGCTGCTGAGCAAGCGCCAACTGCTCCATCGCGGTCTGTTCCGCCTTGGTAATCGCCGCCTGAATCATGCCCATATCGTCCGCCGAGATCTGTCGCGCAAGTTCTGTGTAGAACTGCGGCTGCTCTTGTTGCATCTCTGTTACACTGTTAGAAACGCCATATACCTCTTGATCGAGAATCCTGGCCGTGGTCTATCATGGTGATTGAGTAGAACGTACTGTGTATGGTAGCGGCAAAGAGCTGATACGTATCAATCTTGTCTAAAGGTGAGTCGAGAATGAGGCTCTCTTCGCCGAGATCGTCGTCAGAGTCGATCTCATCTGCACCTCGGAACTTTTGCACCTGTAATAAAAGGAGAGCTATTAGTATATCTCTAGGCTCCGAGTTTCCCCTTTGCTGCCTGTCGTATGCCGCGTCTTTTATCACTTACCTCCTCGTTCAAGAAATCCAAGTAGGCGCTACTCTCGTCCCGACCCTCCGTGGCCGGTTCGGTTTCTTGTCCTGGCTGCGGCGCCTCTGCGGACTGCGCTCCATCCTCGCCCCAGCTAGCATCCTCATCTGCCCAGTCATCATCACCGCCGTAGTCGTAGGCGCCGGAGGGGTCGTATTGATAATCGTCCTTCAACGCCTCTTCGCGGTCTAGAGAGAAAAGGAGGGTTAGTTTGATGCTATGATGCTATTTATTGAAATTGAATTGCGTAGTGTACATTAAGAGCGAACACGATCGCAATTGAAAAGGGGAAAAAGTGAAAGGGGGGGAAGACGCGGGGTGGAGACATACTCTTGATAGCTGCAGGCAACGTCCTGAAGAGTTCAGCAATTCCCTGAAGAAGCCTTGGCCATCCAGTAGAGACGCTGGTCGGTACATTCGCTGGGGGGATGCTGAGCAGGGTAGCAATGGCTGCCACACACAGCTTCTTATCGTGGACGCGAGTAAAGGAGCTCATGTTGCCGAACCAGAGGCTGAAAAACTTATTCGTCCACTGCTTCGACTCGAGCACCTGAAGCGTGAGGATCGGGTTGTAGTGAATCGCGCTAATGACCATCTCCATGAGGTGAATCTTGTACGACTTGCCCTTAATCTCCTCAGTCGCGAGGATGCTCATGGCCATGTCGATGAACCCGTGGACACATTGGTCGATGTGGCCGCGTAGACTCAGCATCATCGCTTCCGCAAGCTTGCACGCGCAAATGCGATCTACTCGACTGAGCTTATCGTCGACAAAGAGCTCCGCGACCATCGAGTACAGAGCCTCAACATACTCCGGCTTCCTTGTCAAATCAGCAGCACCGTACTGGACAAAGTTGTCGAGGGCCGGAAGCATGTCCTCGAGGTAGAGCTGCGCGCCAGACTTGAACGTCTGGTGGATAAGCTCGAATGCCTTCCACATGGTCGGGGATATCGCCTTGGCGGCAAAGGTGCAGCTGTCAATGATCTCAAACACCTCGTTGTAAAGATCTGTGGTTCATTAGATTAGCATGTGATCTTGCTTATAATTTCCAAGCCCAGCACGAAAAAGACCTCAGTCTGAACCACTTAGGGGCACCGAGCGTTAACCATTCTGCAGGTTTCGACTTCAACTTACCATAGAGCTTGTTCTCCAAGGTAATTTGGATAACAGGCATCAAAACGGTTTCAATGTGCAACAACACATCAGGAGTGCTCTCCAAAGTTAGGATGAGGGTACCGATGGTCTGCAAGACACCGAGCGCCGTTATACTCTTATCGTCCAGATATTCACCATACTCGTTGTCTTCTCCGAGCTTGTCGTTCTTCTCCAAGAGCTCCCGCACAATTCTACAATACGTGTCTCGGAGTTGCTCGCTCAGGGCGACAGCGAAGGGGGTGAGCTCAGTAGCGAAGACCTCCACAAAGTCCTCCATTACGTTGGCAAGAGCGTCGATATCAGCTTCGTTGGCCAGCTTAAGGAGTTGCTGCATAATGGTCGGGATGCTCTGCTGCATGCTAGCTCGGATAATGTCATGTCGGATGAGGGGCTGAAGGGCGAGGGCGGCGGTGATTCGAACGGGGAGCGCAGGGTCCGCCATGCAGTCGAGAATGTGTCGGTAAATGCTGACGAGGTTATTCTGGTCCTGGAAGTTGAGCTGCTCAAACTTCTCGACGATGTCGCAAGCCCGCGCACGAAGGAAGCCCTGAGAGCTGGTGAAATCGGGGAAGACGTAGCGCACAAGGAAGTATTCCACTTGGTCCGCAATAGGGCTCTTCTTGCCGAGAATGACGGGCGCAAGGGTTCCAATCATGCGCAGCGCACCCTCCTTGGCGATGTGGTTCTTCTTGTCGTCGGGGGCCTGCTCGTACTCGGTGACGACGGCATTGATGAACTTGAGAATCTCGAACGTCTCCTTCCGCCGCGTCTTGGTCAAGCCGACAAGGAAGTTGGTAGCAGCAATATCCGGAGCAGACGCCTCCTCGAAATAATTAAGCTTGCGGTGAAGGTACTCCTCGGGCTCATCCTCGAACTTCTCGAGATCCTCCTCAGACAGGCAGATAACCGGGAAGACAAGGTGGGTAATGAGGGTGTTAAGATGAGGCTTCAAGTAGGGCCACATTTCCTTGGGTCGCACACACTCGTCAAGGAAGACGAGGGTATACGAAAGACAAGGTCGGCTAAGCCACGTGGTCTTGGTAACCCATTTCTCAATCTCCTGGAGGTATTTCTGAAGAATTTCGGGAGCAATCCTAACAATGAACTCCTCGGCGAACCTGAGAACGTCGGGGTCGGCAGATTTCGTAAACGTAGAGGGATTTCCGTGTCTACACCAACAGTCAGATTAGCGACATTAAAGTGCCGGTTGAAATGGGTGCCGAGTAGAGCAGAACTTACCGAATAAAGAGTCTGTTAAGGTTGAAGTACGCCCACTTCTTCGCCTTCCACCAGCGATGCTTCTCGCGCTCGTACGGGTCTTCTTCGACCATGGCGATAGCCGGAATGGTTTTGGAGACGGTGTTGAGGAAAACAGTGCACCAGGCGATGTTGTTATCGCGCTGTCGCAGGAAAGGTGAAAGCTCGAGCTAGGAGAGGGCAAAAAAAGCCCATTCGTGTAAGCCATGACTCCAAAAGCCTGCACATTGCAGCGAGGACCTGTAGGGGCAGAAGCGCCGTGAACCCCCCCAAAAAGGACTTACCCATGTGGCATGCTTGTAGGCCTTGAGGGCAAGGTGAAGCATCTCACCAGCCTCCTCGCTCTCCTGATTCACCAACTCATTACAGATGGCGAGGAGACGAGGGAAGCTCACTTCTACAATCTTGTCAAAGTGCGTGCGGTTATGGGTCTCGCCGGAGCGGTATCGGTAAGCGCGGCAGATGGCAAGAAGGCACTGGAGACCCGCCAAAACCGAAGGGGCGTCGTTCGTATTCAGGAGCTGCATGGTAAAGTCCATGAAATTGGGCCACTTGTCGGGGAAGTCGAACTGGAGAATGCGTTGGAGGACGGGAACGAGCTGTTGGCGGACGGGGCCATGGGAGGCAGCAAGGATGGGGAGCAAGCGGTCGCGGAAGCGGGCTTTCTCATCTTCGGGGAGAAGCTTCTCGGTCGCGTAATGTTCGGTCCGTGACCAGGAGCGGTTTACTCTGTTCTTGATATAGATGGCAGCTAGGAAGCCACGTTAGCACCGAAACGCACGTAGTAGGCTGTCTCTGGGCCGGCGTACTCGCTAGACGAATATTGTTGTCTTGTTCGGTCTGCATAATCTCGGTGAGCGCATCCATGATGCCGCCATGGTCCTCGACCTAGAGAAAATACGAGTCGATCGGTCAGCGGAGACGAAATAAGCCACATCGTGTTTGAATTCCGCTTGCATCCTGCCCCAGAAAACAAGACGCGAGGAGAGCCAGCCCACATCCTCGGGTACCAAATAGAGACTAATCCATAAGTGCAAATTCGAGTCTTCGCAATGAATAGGATATTTTGGCTTAGGATGGAACCACGGCACGATCCATATGTCGCGTCTTTCGCAAAGGATGGCTATCTGGCAACGCATATTTTTTTTTCCCCCCTGGGCGGTGTTCACCGAGTCCGAAGAGTTGTCGACGTACCTGCTTGAGCTGGAGCTCGGCATGCCTTCGTGTGTCGGCATTGGCATCCAGCGTGGCGAGGAGTAACCCTCGAACGTGGGCGATATCCATTTTTATCGGCTATGGGCAGTTCCCGAGTCGACGACGCTGACAATGTTTAGAGGAGGCGTTGGGCGTTGAAAGGTTGGAAATTGTGTGAAGGTACGATGCAATGGCGGGGCATCAGGGGAAAGAGAGCCAAGCGGAGGTGGGGAGAATTCGGCCAGACAGTGAGAACCACAGGGCTTGAAATCAGCGAACCGGATGCCCACAGTGGTGCTGGAAAAGGGCGTCAGGTGTTGACTTTGTGAAGAGGGCCTGGCCTGCCTGTTTGGTTTGTGAATTCTGGGAAGTGGGATCGCCCTCTATTTCCCACTCGTCTCTCTCTCGTTCGTCTTATCTCACCTGCTGCGCTTTCTCAAGGAGTGTAGAAATGATACTAGCGAGAGGTTGTTGCACAAGGGCGAAAAAAAGATGAAAGGAATCCTGTTCTTTGGTATTATTTTCGAGGGACAAAGGCGGTCAGGAGTGGAATGGGTGGCATTGTTGTTTTTCTGCCAGGCGAGGATGAAGAGGGGGGACCCACCACTTCAAGAAATCTGGTCCAGGTGGTTTTACCAACTGCGAAGTCCGGTCAGGTACATTTGTCAAAGTACCTTGAAAACGAAATTGTGCACTCAATATGATTACCTCAGCACCGAGGAACTTGACCAATTGCAAACGGCCATTTTTCGAGGTAGGGCTGGGCTTGTACCTAGCACTCTGGTCGATCGAATTGATCAGAGAAGTCCTCTGCATGTCCAGCCCACCGGCAAGGCCAACGATGAAGTACATCAAAATACCCTCCCACCTGGCTCCAAATTTCAATTTAAATAGTTCAATAATATTGCCACACCGAGAGATGACCGCAGTGAAAATCATAACGCCGCAATGGTGGTGTACCTGTACTTCGTACCTCGGTCCTCTTCAATATCGAACTGAAGCGGCTTGGAGGTATGTTGGCTTGGAGCGGTGGGATTTCTGTCATTACCCCAGATTTCCACATTCTGCATCCGCATGCTTCCAAGCCGCTCGCTGAGCTGTGCAAGAGTATTTCAGCCACGCGAAGGATTGTGAATTCGACATGCCCAGGAACTATGCCAAGAGCGAAGTACCCGGACACGTTGGGGCTGCGGCAAGCAAACCCTTCCAAATAGCTTCCCAGGTTCTCGGGCATATTCTCTTCTCTCCCTAGCTGAGCCCCATCCTCGCATGCCTCGCTAGGGCATGATATATTCCATCCCAATCGTAATACAAGTACTTCATTCCCGCACCCGGCAATGAGGTTGGGCCTGACACTGTCCCAGAAAAATTCTTCTCTTGGTCACGATATTGAATGAAGTTTACTAGTTTTAGTCTCCACCGACCGTTCTTTGTTGCGAAATTGTTGTCATTTTGGCGCTGTGTTCGCGATCCGGTTAATTAGCGGATAAAAAATACCGGCTCGGTGGACCAGGCACAGGGAACACAAAATATGCAGTCCAATCCAAGACCGTGTCCGGGTCCCAACTCCCCAACCCAACAAGAACGGACATGAACCAACCACAGCTAACGCACGTTGCAACTTTTCTAAACCGCCTTTGGGGGGCCAGTGCTTGGTGCTCGAGTCAGTCATTCCAGCCTCACATCTTGCCTGGCAGGTCGGCATTTCTTTGTTTGCCCCCCCCCCCCCCGAATCCGGCTGCTTAATTAGATCTCCCCGTCGAAGCAATTTACGAAGTAGTCGTTTCCCATTAACTAGGCAGTACATCGTGTCCTAGGATTCAGCCACATATTTCTGTCCGTGGTTTTGGAATCTGCGTGGTACATCTCCCATTTCCAAGTACGAAGCATTGCATAGAAGGAGCAACACCCAGAGACGTGACACCTGCCCCCGGGAATGTGCAAAGCTAAACAGGGAATTGAGATCGTAGAAACATTATATCAACGCTGCAATGCATTACGCCGTGCGCTCAGTTGTGACGGGGTGTTCTCAAGACGGAGAATGAACTTGTAATCCAACATAGATCGAAAAGACACATCTGATATCATACAAACAATCATGTTCCTTGAACCTAAACGCCAAATGACCAAGACCAATTTTCACGCACTTCCTCCGACAGAGTACAAAATCGATGCCAAGAAATGTCCGGAATCTCTAACCACCTCGCACACCCTATCCAATGGCCACGTCTAAACCCACTTGCCCTGGAGAACCCATCCACACATCACTACTCTCCCCACCCTCTATCCGAGGCTCATATTAGACACCCAACAGCATATGTATCCCCTGGAAAGTTATGGCCGGGTCCGGGAGAACTCAAAGAATTTGACCCCTGGGACGGAACACTCTGTATTTTGGGAGACACGCCAATGGGAATAAACTCCGGCTGGGTAGTCGAACACGGTGGATCCATATATCTGAGTCTAGGGGAGATCCGTTCAAAAGTTCTGAAGCCCGAAAGGAATACGGGGGCTGCTTGATATTGCCAGGCAATCACAAAGGCCTTCATTATCAACCAATGTGCCATTTGTTCGCCAGGGCTGACGATATATCCAGCTTGAGGATATTTCAGGAGTTATAGTCGACGAAGTAGCCAAACAAAACGAATTCAATGGCATAAAGCAGCCAGTTAAAGCCATAGGTGCGAAGTCTGCGCCAACAAAACAGAGGGTCGGATAGGGCCGGAGAGTCCATAATGTCCATTGGCTTACAGCTCAGACGGATCGATCTGATCTTGATGTCTCTCCTCTTGGGAGTTTGGCAATGGCTCAGAGAGCCGACAGAATGCGTTTTGAGAAAATGGTCCACGGGATGAAAGCCACAGTGGCCGATTCCTCTCGAGAGGCGGTGTTGCTGATTGATCTTGTGTCCGGTCAGACCCAAATTCAAAGTTCTCCCGAAATTCAAGGCAGTTGCTATCAAGCTAAGGTAGCAGGTAGCGCTCCAGCGGAAGAAAACAACAAGCCCAGGTACCATCCGCCAGGTGGAGGAGTCCAACGGAAGATATGTTGCCAATGGTTTGGTATACACGGCCGAATCAAGTCAGTAACGGCAATAAGAAGCAGGACACGTATCATGATAACAGCCAAGAATAGAGTAGAGACAACAAAATCCAGGAAGTGCCCAAGAGCGTAACTTTGAGGTGTCCTTGTCCAAAATGCTGTTGACCGTCGCGTATATATACACCTTGATGGGTATTCACTCACCTTGCTGTCCGGGGCCGCGGTTGTCTCCCAAGGGGAAAAAAAAAGAATGAAACACATTAACCCATGAACAAGATGAGGGTAAGATATGAGATGAAGCGTAAATCAAAAGAGAAGAGAGAGACAGTTAGGAAATGAACAAAACAACTGAAATGGGGCAACGAGGAAAAATGACCCCAAAAAATGATCCACCCAACCTGTAATTCCACCGGCTCCGGAGATAATAATGTAGAGACAGGAAATCAAACACGCTCTAATGATCGCGCAAAAAACGAACAAAAACTCAAAAATAGAGCAAAGCAGAGAAAACAAACTTGTACGACCCTCGAACAGATTGGAGATAAGCGGACCGGATCCGGACAGCAAGGTGACGCAAGTATGGAATGTTCCGCCGCCAGCCTCCTATAACGATCTCCTCCCAAAACGTTAATCTCATGATCTTCCCATTGCTCTCAAGTTTCTTTTGTCGTCTAACACCGGACCCTCCAAAACGTATTTACCATGAGCAATCATGAAGGCTAGCGTGTCAGGCGGAATAATAAGAGAAAATAAACGGGAACCGGTTTGATTCCGGTCCGGGGTTGCAAATCAAAGGAAAAAAAAAAAAAGTAAACAGCTCATCAGACATCATGAGAAACATCCAGGTTCCACAAAGGAGTCCAGGGTACTGAAAAAGGAACAGTGAGAAACTGTAGTACTGGGTTCCTACCATGGAGACTGGTAATGAGTCCGGATTCCCAAATTGAGGAAATAAAATCCAAGGATGCAACCAATTCATCTGCCTCACAGGGACCAAAGCGCAAACTTGCAGCTCAGAATCATCCTGCTTTTGGCATTCCAGTGGGGTGGATAGAAACAAGGTCGTCCAATGGGCCGGAGTATTGGACAATAAAACGTTGAAATTCCTGGCAAGTTCCTGGGGGAAGCGGTATCCATTCCAAGGTTTCCTGGGTATTGACAAACTACGCGTGCACCAGGGCCGATGAAGCAGGTTACATGTCCCGAAGCTCACGAAACTCACACTCTTCAAAGAACCCTATGATGGTGAGAACAGGGGGTGGGAGGAGGGGAGAGAGAGCGAAGGGTATGGAGGATGGATGATAGGGAAAAGGAGGTATGGATGGGCGAATTCGGGTCCTTCCAGTGTAGTTTGATGAAGGAAACGAGGAAGATGGAAAAACAGTTATCGGAGTCCGCCACCACTCTTGTAGGATTGATGCTTCGGCGTCTCCTGTCGCCGCGGGGGAGGAGGCACTGAAGTCTGGTCGTGGTTCCTAGAGGAGTCATCGAATTGTTGTCCTTGCATTTGGCCTGGAATCTGGCCTGGCATTTGTCCCTGCATGGGTCCACCGTATACTTCAGGAGGGGGTTGAGAAGGGGCCGTTGTTGAGAACCGCTCAGGCGGTTTTGACACGGGTGCACTAGGCGCTCGATCTTGGTACGCTCCACCACGGCCATAGAGGGAATCTTGAGGCATCGTTTGATACACACCGCCTGGACCTGGGGCATAGTAGTCCTGACCACCATACGCGGGCTGGGAGTGCTGGGGAGGAGGGTAGTTTCCTTGTTGTGGCGGGGTGGTCATCATGTGATCGCGGGAGCCCATCCCAGGGCTGTATTGGGATGTGTCCCTGTACCCGGGGTTCATGGGCCGGGCGGCACCATGAACCCATGTGTCTTGACTTTGCGTATAGCCCATGTTAGATTGACCTGACGGTACATAGCCTGGATCCTGTTGGGAGTATTGATTGGGAGCCGGAGGGTAACCAGATGGATAGGGGTTCCTCTGATTCGCTCCGGGGTAGCCTGGTTGAGGCTGTTGTTGTTGTTGCATGAACTGACCAGCACCACCCTGCTGCGTGTATCCGGCATATCCAGGACCATCATGACTGGGTGGGGGATCAAATTCACGACCACTACCGAAGGGTATGGATTCAGACGGACCGCCACGTTGTCTCCTGGCATAGGTATCCGAATGGTGGTATTGGACTGTGGTGGGTGAGTTAGATTTTCTAGAGTATATGGGATTCGATGAGTCTCTCGGAGCGTTGATACCTCCGGAGGCGTTTCGGGACGACTTCGCCCGCCTCTCCTGTTCCCACCGAGCTGAATCGGCTTTGAGGTCCTCGATCATGGCCTAGTAAAAGAAAAAGTCGATGTTTAGTATTTCGAGCGAGGGTCTGAGAGAGGCCTCGATCGACGGTCGACACGAGACCAGGTCGGATGAATGGGGGCTCACTGTTGTCAAGTTACGATAGGCAGTGATGTAGTAGCCACTTATTTGATGACCTGTTTCAGGGTCCTAATGAACGATTAATTAGTCTCTCGAAGTGCTTGAGACAAGGCTACCATTGCAACTACGCAACAGCAGACCCGAACGGGAGAGATGAAAAATCAATTGCATCTTCGATGATCGAGTGATGGCTTACATCGTAAGTGCCAGGACGAACGAGGGCATCATTCCCGAGATATCGACAGATATCCGCCGTGATCACTTCGCGATCGATGCCATCGCGGGGAATGAAGTACTCGTTCTGTCGAGAATTGGGCGCCTGAGGGGGAGCCATCGGCTGCGCGGGGGGAGGTCGTCGTGCCATTGTAGATGGATGAGAGGAATGGGGAAGGGAAAAGAGGTTAAAGAGAGAAGAGGTTGTGTGAAATGACCTGCAGCGCTGAGTTGATGGTTGAAGAGGAAGGATGTGAATAGAAAGATGGAACCTGAGAGGATGGGGGGGCTGTCTGGTTTAGAAGGGGAAAGAGTATCGGTGGGGTCGAGCCAGGGCTGCAGCAAAAAAAAATGACTGGGCCCTGTGACTCTGGGCGAAGGCAGAAGTGGAGGCGAAAAGTCCCCTGTTCAACTTTGGTAGACCCAAAGTACTCTTTCGCGGAGGACAAGACAGCTGAGTACAACGATGGACAGGCTTTAAACCCCTAGTCACATTAAACCAAAAATGAGGAAAGAGCCACACCGGGATTTCGCCTCGAGCGTGTGTTATTCCTTTCTTGGGCTTCAAACTCTTCGACCTATCTCCGCTGAATTGAGCACACCCAAGCGGCGGTTGGACGGCTGGGTATAATGTGCAACGTATGGAGTGAATAGGAAGGCAGATGGATCACCAAGGAGTCGATGATGCGGCGTAAGACAGGGTGGCGGATGTTGACCGTCGTCCTGTTGGGTGGGAGCTGTCGTGGAGGGAGCCAGAGAAATGGCAGGAGGGGAGAAATGGTTGAGACGAAAGGTGACTGGTGGTTAGGCAGGCTTGGTAACCTGAGGACAGGTTTTGATCAAACACTTGAGGGCGAATCGTAGGCTTCGTTGGATTTATGGATGCATCAAGGATATCCAAGCCCGGTCAGCGTTTTGGACTACCGTTTTTGCGTATTCGGCTCACTATTTCCAGAGGCGAACGGTGGGTGAATAAAGGTAACGGTATCAGAAGCGCCTGGCGTTCAGATAATATGCGTACGTTTACGTCGAAGGTTCAATCACTAACGTCGTCTTGAGAGACGGTGTAAGAGTGGGAAAACGGTAGATGCGGGGTTGGCTTGGGTGGAGTGCAAAATGGCTGGGATCGAAAACGACAGGCACAACGCGCCGTGTTCTGGGCTGGACCCTGGTTGGAAGGATCGTACCAGGAGACGGCTGGTACCGGGTGCGAAGGAAACCGTTCAGGCAGCCGGGACCCAACCAAGCGGTAAAGGAAAGGTGACTTGGTAACTTGGGCAAGTGTCGAGTACCAAGTGACTTGGCTTTCGATGTATCTGCGCCGATTTATTTTGGAAGGACAAGATGGCGAGTATGGCGAATGGATTCCCGATCAAAGGAAGTAATAAAAGGGGGAAATTGAATAAATGAGAATCTTGTGAGGGAAAAAAAAAAAAAAATAGTATATTCTGTCTGCTGTTTGTTAAGCCTAACCTCGGGTCAGGTCAAGGGAAATTCGTGCCAGTCAAACGGCTTTGAAAAGAGAGCAAAATTGGGCTTCTGGTAGTCCTGTGGGATGAGAATTACATCGCAAAATGTACCGCATGTGCTTAGGCAGCCGTTGATGTACATCTGACCCCGTTTCTCTTTCTGTTTCCGGGGGCTGTTTGGTGGAGTCTGTGGTTTGTGCACTTCCTTCCTCTGCATGCCAACAGACAACAGACAAGAGACAAGAAGAAGAAGGCGCCTTCGGTGATCCTAATTAGGTATCAGAAGTGGCAAGGTTGGACAGTTTGAGGCGGTAAACGGTTTGGCCGATGCAGCTTTGAGGGGGGAAGAGTGAAGACAGTCCGGATCTGCCAGGCTCTCTCCCAATACTTCAAGATGGATGGATGTTTTAGTATGGGAAATGGATGCTAAGAAAGAACAAGGCCGGAACAGCACGTCAGGTCTACAAGTTCGAAATACCTTCGACTTCTTCCCTCCTTTAATACACCACGCCCGGCTCAGCTCCCTATCTCCCCACTCGCAAATCCTGGCAATCCTGGCCGGACTTCGAGGTCTCAACAGCAGAATAATCTGTCCCGAATGGCTTGTTAATAACCACCGCATTTTGCTTCAGTCCGGGCTCGGATTGACTCATTCCAAGCCCATGAGAGAACAGCTTCGAATCTACACTACCCACTCAGGCAGGTCGCAGCAAGTCAACTACGAAGTATGCCAAACAGCAACAAAGACGTGTCCGTCGCTGGATGGGATCATGCAGGCCTAATCTCCAAATTCGATATCGCCTGCCAAGTGCCGGGTGTAGGGGAGAATGAAACGCGCAACACATTTCTCCCATAGGTAAATGATACAAGACACACTTGCATGCTACAAGTCGGCGGTATGCAGGACCCCGTTAGATTGCCCATTTCGAACCGTTCATTGCCACCGTTGTTGCTTGTTGGGTAGCAATGCCTTGCAGAGTCGAGCAAGAGCCAGAGAAAGGCTTCAGATCAAAGGAATTGTCCCCTTCCAGAAGAATCGCGCCAATCGATGCCCGACACATCCACAGTCAACAGCATCTGTGCCTAACCAGGAGCCGCAGCCAATCAGCACTTGCGCCCACCCAAAGTCGCTTCCACGGCATGACGACCGGGGGTTTCCATCTCACCAGGAGCCCGGCGAACATTGGCAGAATCAATTCACCTGCTCACTTCGAGGGCGCCACATGTCCATTATTACTTGGTGAGTTGATTCAGAGGGAATCGCTCGAACCGTATCAATATCCCGCTTGTGGAGTCATTGCGTAATTCATTGTCCGGATATGCAACAAACACCTCGCCCGCCCTCATCTCCGGTCATCTGCCAAACCCCGTGCAGAGTTGACCTCCTGCTCAGGCACGTGAAGGGTTGAGCACTCCAATGCAGCACATCCTTCTTGCGAGATAACGAAATGGAGGGAGCCGTATTAGGAGTAGTCTTTCATCAACTTCAGCTTCTCGATGCTATGTTCTCGGACTCCTATCCACGGCGAGACGACCGAATCGGCTTTCATTCGTGGACGCTAGAAAGTATTTCCTAGCTTCGTCCTTCGCCTGCAACACATGACAGCGTACTCACGTACAAGCCGGGTACTGGCATTGCCGCCCAATCTTACGTTCCTACTCCATATACCGAGTACCTCTATTCTCGATTAAGCCTGCCCCAGGGTGCCCGACGCATAGAGTACTCCGTAAGCAAAAGAGATATTGGCGAAATGGCTAAAGGCGAATAGGATAGAGAGAGGGTTGGAGCGTCTCGCTAGGGACCCTGGCTTCTTCTGCAGTTGCGCAACCTGGATTGGGTCACTATCCATGCAATTCCATGCTTGCCCACGGCACCTCAGCCCCCAGATGGAAAGAATGGCATTGAAATGGGGCATGCCGGGATGCTTCCGGCATAACCTGAACATATCCGAGAGGCTAGTGATCGCTTCCTGTTTACCAACCGCATATGGCCATCCTGCGGCCTGTCAAGGCATGCTGCTGCGGACCTGGCGATGCTGCGTTCACGCTCTCGGAGTCTTTCGCAGGGGAAATTCTGCAGGACATCTGCTCACCTTTTGCGGAATTATCTTATACCCCATGCTCCCCGGAATCAATTGATCCTTTCAACCAGCGCTATACAGGCCTGCTCCTCAACAAAAAAGGATGAACGATGCCGAATGTCGTGGCGTGTCTGCAGGTCACGGAAGCGATTGTTTCGAGAACTTCAGGAACTCGGTGGGGCACCATTTGAAGATTGTTCAGTTCTGGGCGTCTTCGGGGGTACCCTCTCCATCCCCCCACATTTGGCTCTCTTCTCCTGATCTTGAATATCATCCGGCCATGTTGGCATTCCCCCAGAGCGATGAGCAGTTTGGGGGGTTACAACCATCATCACCATTCCGCCAATCGATGATACCTCCTAAAAGGAGGTTGGTTACCCAAAGTTCAAGCGTTTCTGACCCGGCTCCAGCCTTGGTTTTGTTCCACGACTACCACCCCGTCTCGACGGTGCGGAGGCTGAAGAAGTCGTAGTTGGCCCACTTGCTAACCTTCTTCCACTAGTCTTATCGCTCTTGGCACTGGATGGCTGACCAAGGTCACCGCCCAGACGGCCAGCAAATGCTGAACGAACACGTTCTTCGACCTGAGCCTCCCTTTCCTGGAGGGCCAAAGCAATGTGCCAGTCGTTATGGCTTTGTAGGTCCGTGGGATCAGCAAACGATGTATTGCATCTGCCGCACGTAAACAGGGCGGGGCGATCCTTTTCGTCAGCTGCGGTCTGGCTGAAACGGTTTGGGCATCGATGGTCTGACGTCAGTGCCGGACCTTCTCCTGACAGTCGATTCCGGCCACTATGGCCTTTGAGGTCCCTGGAATCTTCCGGGGTAAGAAGGCGCGTCGTCCGCCTTGAGTCGAGCTCTGCTTCCATCATGGTTGCGAGTATAGGATGGGCCTCATTACCGTCAGTTACGTAGCATTGCCGCCGATGTTCATCCCTAGACTGGTCGCAGGGGCTGCTAGGCTTCAAGGGCACAGAGGTCATGCCGAGAAACCGATCTATGCTTTCACTCCCCGAGCGTCGACGCTTTCTCTCGGAATTATCCGCTCCGCCTTCGATATTCGTTTGTATTTTCGAACCCGAGCTAGCCGCTTGATCGCTTCGTAGAGCTTTTGATGATTCCTTTGATCCGGGCGCATCGTTTCCCCTCACGAGGAATCCTCCTATCCCCATATTCCCCGTGACACCATCCTCGATGCCATTTACGCTCATGTTCAGGTGAAAGCAGGGCCATACCTCTCCCTCCGACATGATTTGTGTGAGAAGTGTGTTACCCAATTCGGCGAGTGACGCCTCGTCCAAACTCCTTCCCGGAGGGATGGGTGTCTGGCGGGAACGCGTTCGGCTGTTGTGCTTTAGGTGGAGGTTTACACTCTTAGGCCTCCGGCGGTTTTCTAGTATGCCTTCTTCTATTAAGCGGCTGAATATGTCTGCAGCGAAGATCTTTATCCAGCGCTCGGCCTGCTCACGCGTATTAATGGCGGGACGGAAGGACTTCGCCGAGAGCATAGACTTGATCTTAGTGCGCGAGTTGACCTCGCTATGGTCAACGCCCCTGATAGTATTGTAGACCCATAAGCCCGTCTCCTGGCCCAGCCTCGCGCTCAAGTTGGCGAGGGGCACGGATAGGAGCCCGTTTATCTCCTCCGTGTCGAACTCGGAAGCGACGTGGTCGCCAAGCTTGCCGCCTAGGTTGCGCATCTTAGTGAATTTGATGGGGGCGAGGAAGGGCGTCACGGCGCGGCGGCGGATGACGGTTTGCTTGTTTGGTTTGTTGTGGGCGGAGCCTAGTTTACTGAGGACTTTGTTGTGTGAGATGCCGCCGGAGCAGGTGTAGTGTAGCTTTTCCCAGACTCGGGCTCGAATGTCCCGGACGATGTCGGCGCCTATACTTAGGACCACATCATCCCAGTCTGGGTCCTCCGCCTCCTCTGCTTCGTCGAGAGGCACGAGACAATCCGAGTGCCAATCGAGTGCTGTTACAGGCGGAGGAGGCAGCCTCTCCGAGGGGTCAGCTCCTACGACAGCAAGTTCGGGAAACCTAGCTAGGAGGACATGGTGAACGTGGGCCGACAGGTCAACAAACACCTCATCGATCCCCGCCTTCTCAATCCTCTGCAGCGGAGCCGGCGGCAGAACCTCCTTCATGACGGCGAGGATCTTCCTCGACTCGAGACGATACGGATCGAGGGATACCTTGTCCCTGGCGATGTTGGCGGCGGCGTCGCTCCGGTACGCCCACCTGTCGTCCCCCTCGCGCCAGGTGGCGACGTGTTGGGCGACGAGCTGGGGGCAGAGCTTGCGCGCCTCTGTGATGTTGGTTCGGCGCGTGACGCCGAATTTTCTCGCTGCGTAGTTTACGGCTATGAGGCTTTGCCTGGGACGTATGTGTGTGTGTGTTAGATTTTTTCAGATTCTTACGTGTAGCGTACAGCGTAGCATTAAGCCATTATTGGACATATCCCCCCTCTCTCAGTGATACGTGGCAGGAGATTTACGGTGATCTTAGATGGCCCCCGGCGGGATTTCCGAAAGAGAAAAAAAAAATACATAAAAATAGAAGAAGAAAAAGGAAAGAAGAGAAAGCACATTCGAAGGGAGTGGGGGAAGGGGGGAACCGTACCACTGCTGCACGGCCAAAGGAACGTCCTCGGGGACTCCTAAACGGACCATCTCACACTGCGCGTAGAAGGCATCGAGGTCGATATGGGCGATGACTCGGAGCGGTGTGGCCGTCGAGTATGATGCCATCTGGGAGAGATGGCGGTGAGTGAATGCAGACGGCTGCATTGGCTGAGAGCTATTACACGCCATCTTGGACGAAAGAGAGGTTCGCGGGAGCCGCAAGGGGGAAAGGGAAGCACGCGAGTGATGGACTGTGAAAAGAGACTAGACGGATTCGCTGGACATTGGGGGACGTGGTAGATGGAAGAGCTTAGATTGGTTATTCAACTAACCGGGAATAAGAAGTAATGAAGAAGAAGAGGATGGTGCAAATATGCAGGCGAAAAAAAAATATACATTCGAGGTGGACGAGGTAAGGTGACTGAGCGAATATGGATGACGTACGATTCACAAGTTGATATTCACGATTCACGATCTCGGCGGGAACGATGACGGTTTCTCCAAAGTTCACTGCTTTAATACAGTGGGGTCGAGGCCAGGGAGATCGCACATGGCGGGGAATTTGGGCAAACCCTGGCTAGTGTCACAGGGGGTTCATTGCTCCGATCTTACCGTCGATATCTGCCCCGCCTTCTGGAACGATGATGGCCGACAACCATTAGTTTGGTCGCTCACATCGTGTTTGAAGTGAGACATAGCATTACTCTCAATTGATGCATTGAAGTATCTGATTACATTAAACATTGGATCTATGGATAATTGACACATGCCGTTTCCTTCCTCCATCGTTATATGCGCGACGCCTTGGGGTGAGAAATAAGTAAAAGAAAAGAAGAAAAGTGAAGAAAACGAAAAAAAAAAAAAAAAAAAAAGTGAAAAAAGTCAAGAAAAAAGACCCTAATATCAATGTAACCGACTCGAAACTCCCCTTGACCTGCCGCATGCTCAACTCCTTTCTATGCCCCAAGAACCGAGGAGAAGGAAAGAATATAGTACCGAAGTGCTGAGCTGGATATATGTGTAAAGCAAAGCAAACCCCTCAGCCTGAATGCCTGCCTTGCCTTAAAAAGGGGTGGGACCATCGTATCCCCGGCCGCTCACCGCCGATTTCGTTCCCGCATCTCGATGCCTTCGTCCTTGTCCGTCCAAGGCTTCGGATCGAGTCCGTAACGAACCTTGAGTTGGGCAAGGAGCTCGCCGTACGGGTACTCGCTTTCGGGATTGTTGTGGCGTGTCGATGGCGACCTCTTGATCGGGAGGAACCAGTGTATGGGGGAATCTCCCATGGTTTCGGCCCAGTTGCGCTTGAAGCCTAGGTCCCACGGGTTCTCTCCTGGCTCTGTGCGAAGGATGGCGAACGTTCGTTGAGCGAGTCTATCACGGGGGTTCGAATGTTCCTCCTCCGTCCTCGGCTGTGCTGAATTTGCAGCCGGGGCGATAGGCTGGGAGTTGGGCTGTTGAGATGGGAGAGATACAGTCGGCTGCGGAGGCTGCACCTGCTGCATTGGAGGCGCTTGCGGGAGGGGATAGGTAACCGTCGCAAACCTCTCGGTAGGCTGCGTTCCCAGTGGCACTCTCACGGCAAGCTGATAGCTCATTTGCCTCTTGAGAAGATCAACATTAGTCATATTCTGCAAGATGAAACGGAGTGCCGTCCCAGACATGGCACAGCTGAAGAAGCCAAGGAAGCCAGAAAGCACGAGGACAGCAAATGTGTGTCCATCGGGCACACTGCCATCTTCAACTTGTTTCGCTATAGTGTAGGCTGTCGCAGAGACAATAACAGCACAAAAGAGCCAGGCATAAAATGTGAAC
The DNA here is from genome assembly GCA_002812735.1 of Scedosporium dehoogii. Taxonomy (NCBI): domain Eukaryota; kingdom Fungi; phylum Ascomycota; class Sordariomycetes; order Microascales; family Microascaceae; genus Scedosporium; species Scedosporium dehoogii. The sequence goes on from PGIR01000106.1 coordinate 134,444, forward strand.
TGGGCAAAAAATTTGAATGCTACGAAGAACAAATGAGTATTAGCATACCAGCTCCATATTGTGGGTGAAAGAAGACAGTGGAAAGAGAAGAGGATAAGAGGACACAAGGGCAGAATCTTACAATTCTCAGCCACCATGCCACCCACCCACGGGCAGTAGTGGTCCATCTTTCTCACACATCGCTCGATTTCCTGAGAATGGCTGGCTCTATCTGGCTTCCATTGTCCGCATTCATGGCACCATTTGGGCCTCCCATCACTCTCACAAACAAAGGCGTTCTTGGAGTAAAATTTCTCCAGTCCCGGGCTGTCAGGGTTCGAATCAAGAGGCGCATAGCCTATCGCAGCTTCCTCGTCATTGTACGGTCGGCTAAACGCGCTCTTTAGGCCTTTGCGACGATTCTGTTCACGGCTTTCGAGCACTCTGGCGCCCCGCGAATTGGGCTCTAGAGGCACGAGACTCGGGTCGGTTTTGACGATCCAGATGGTGCGAATGTAGCAGGTAATGCCCAGAGCAAAAAAGAAGAAGTAGAGGACGATAAAGGCGACGGCAAGCCCGGTTTCGTGTCGTTCGCGCAGGAGGAAGTCAACTGTGTGCACAGCCTGTCAGTACAGCCTGCCATGGCAGAGAAAATCCAAGAGCCAAGCCCTTCCAGGAAGAATATATATCAATTGATCCCAGCAGTATAGAGGCACGACGTACCGCATATCCGGCCGATTACGACGTAGGTGGCATAGCCGGCGAGTCCCAGGAGGAAACAAGGTACCAGTCGTGTAATCCATCGCACACCCAAAGATGTGCTAGTAGTGGACGACATGCTTCGCGGGCGGCGTTGCCATTCTCTAAGGAAGATTCGATTTCGAGCGCGGACAAACCCTCACGATTGCGCGTAGAAACGCACGCGAGCAGATTGGAGTCGAGATGGGTGGCAGTATTTGGTGGTGAAGTTGATTGGAAGAGTGGCCCGGAGATGGCTGCTGCAAACGTAGACGCTCCTGCCGACTCGTATCCCATGAAGTCATTTGGGGAAGAAGGGCCGAGATTACTAAGAAATTCCAGACGCAGCTGAGTCGCAGTTGCCCTGCAGACCAAAACAACCAAAATCTTTGAAACCAGCATTCCATTCCTACTTCGTCCGTCTCTTGCGGCGAACCAAACGAGCTCAAATGAAACCTAACAAATCGGGCAAGAAGACGCGAATGCCAACTTCTCGGAGCATTCCATGTGCTCCGAATTTTCCCACGGGCGGGCTGTCCTCCAAAGTTTTAAGCCGCATTCTCTCCTCAGACTTCGTAATTATCGAAGAGTGAGTTCAATCTGCAAGGCTCGAGACGACCACACCGGGTTTCTGTACTTTTCAAGCGAGCTCAATGGCGCACTACGCCCACGTTCGCGATCATGCCCAGCATTCGCGCTCGGCGTTCGCTCTTTCATCACCTGGGCTCCATGCTTGATACCAGCTGGGCGCCATGTCCTTGCGGCTCTTTGCACTTCTTTTCTAGATTTCAATCGTATCGACCGATGAATGTAAATATATAAGATATAAGATTCTCTCCCATCGCTCTTCTCTATCGATCGAAGCGATTAATCAACTGCTTCTGCTTGCGGCTTATCTAATGATCTTTAACATCACAATTCACAATTGTACCAAGAGAACCGGGCACAATGCAGCATCCCAGTCCAAGCTCGGTTACAACATCGCACAGAGTGTCTCCGAGGTGAAGCTCCAAAAACCAACGACTGTTGACAGCTGGGAATAAAAAGCTGAAAGTTACCGGTGTCATCATCATGAAGCCGTTCAGTCGTCTCACTCTGAGCCAACGAAAATGATCGTGACGATGATCTCCTAAGCCTCACAATATCTTCACAAATATCTTCTCTTTAATTCCTAAGACCTTCACTGCACTACACTACACTACACTACATTACACTACACTTACTCTCGTAATAGGGCGAAAAGAGCTACCCCCGGGTTACCAATGATAATTGGCCATTTTGGTTAAGATTAAGGCCTTTTCATTCTCACGATCCGCTGACCGTTTAGACCCACTTCCACCGCCAATGGTTTTGAGATTACGCCTTCGCTTCACTATACACAATGCACCGAAGAGCAATTCGAACGTGCTGACACGATCCACTCGATCCGTGCTTCAGTTCGACACGCCCCGGTTGAGATTACCTCGGCTGAGCTTCGAGTGCACAATATTGGCAAGAAGAAAAGGCGCTACTTTTCCCTTGATACGCGTTTCGGCGAACAGCGTGTGCAGCCAGGGAGATGAAGCCCCGACGATGATGATGATGGTGAGGCGGAAGTGGCTCAGTCGAGAGATAGTGCAGACCTTGCTCTGGTTGTTGCCGGTCAGCACTTGAGCTATCTCGTGTCTTCACTCGACACATTGGCCTGCCGAAGTGCTTCCCTTATCTCCCTTCATCGCGCCTTATTCCATTTCAGTTATTGATCGTTCACTTAGTGATATTTCTACATCTCTCACCGGAAAGATGAGAGGCCTCGGATAGGTCTCGGATAGCAGTTGAAGTCAAGTGGCTTCACGATGAGCATGGACTACTTGCGCCCTCTTCGCCTTTTCGATCAGCCTAGCCATCATCCGGAGACCGAAGAGGACGTTAAAGCTAGCCAATGGTCTCAACGTTTCGTGAACCGGCACGCCTTCATAACACATGACTGCCAGTCCATGTCCTTCACCCCGTTGGCGCAGCCCAAGAAGTGCTCCCCGGCCTACCGAGAAGACGAACCGAAACGTGCAGCTTCTGGAATTCTTCTCGCGTGGTTGGAGACCCGGAAAACGACCGTTGTGGCTGTGGGGGACACGCGAGCGTCACGCAGAAGGGCGGGAGCACGCCACGATGTTCGACGGCTTCACCCTCGCCTATCCACTGACGAACGCTTCGCCTAAGGCGGCACACAAGAGCGCTGCCGGTCATCGTGAAGTGTGTTTTTACACGTTATTCTGAGCCATTGCGTGTGCAGATTCCGGTGTTTACTTCGGTGACTCTTCACTGTTGCACGATTGATGTTCGTTGAAGCTGTTGCTCTTTACACTTCGATGGACGGCCATGCTAGGGAGGAAGATAGCTAGCTCTATGTATATTAGACGTTGTCGGATCTTCAAGAGAGATGCTTTGAATCCGCTCGCTCTCGCCATCATCGCCAATTCCATCTATCTCATTCTCACAAGCATTTCATTCTCGCGAGTATTCCAGTCTATCAAAACTGCTTCCTTAGCCCTCCCAGTTATCTCACAAGTTTCTTCGCCATCCTCAATCCTCAGTACCTTCTCACGAGTCTGAACTACCAAGCCCTCCAAAGCTGTGCCCTTGGATCTCCCAGCCAGCTCACAAGATCGGCTCAACTCTCAACAGCACGTCTTTTCCCTAAAACAGCGGAAAACGGAGCACAAACACCCTCCCCCTTCGCACCCACTGAAGCCAAGTCTTGCAAGATGAAGACATACACGCATTGGACATGCTGCAACTGCCAAATGGCACTCCTGAATATCAAACTCGACGTTAAATGCCCGGGATGCTCCACTGAGCGATGTTTGCAATGCCCCGTGCAGGATAGAAGTCCGAAGTGAACGCCACACCCATCGTTTACAGATCTTAAACCTCCAGCACCCTTTCGAAGGCTAGGGGTCTCTTCTCCATTACTAGTTCGGCCGGCGGGTTCGTTTGGATACATCGGAGTGGCGCCCCGGCATTGGAAGTAACGCGCAACGGTTCTCGGGCAGTTCTCCCTGAGGCAGCGGTGGCGGTTATGGATTGATTCTTTGCATATTCTGTGACAGAGGTGTGGGGAGCACGTTGGAGGTGCAGGGTTTGTAGGGAGGTGGAGGAACCATGTTGGATGTAAGCATGGCTTGCAGGGAGACGGAGGATATCATGCTCGATGCTGCATGGTTTGCAGGCTTGCAGGTTTGCAGGGGTCGAGGATCACGTTTCCTCCTTTCTATTGTTTCTTCTCTTCTTGTTTTCTTCCCCATTACTTCATTACTTCATTTCTTCGTGTTTCTTTTTTCCCTTCCCATTGGCTCCTTTCTTTTCTTCTTGTTTTTCTCCCGCCTTCTCTTCCCCTTTCTCCCTTTCGCTGTCAATATTTTTGTTGTCGAGATGCCTGGTGTTTTCCCTTTCCCTTTTTCATTGCCCTATTTCGTTTTGCCGACTTATATCTAGACTGCCTGTTTCGACCGTTTGTCCGGCTTCTTCGAGCCAGCCAGACAGCCAGCCATCCTTTTTCGTTCTTCTGTATCTTTTTTTTATCCTTGTTTTCTATATCTTCTTCTGTATCCTCTTCTTATTCTTGATATTATTCGTGTTCTTATTCTCATTCTTTTTCTTCTTGTTGATCGTCTTCATGTTTTTTCATCACCTTCTTCTTCTCACCACTTTCTTGATCATGGCCTTTTCACTTTCACTTCGCTCCATGACCTATTCTTTTCCAGCTCGGAATCTCAGCAATCCCTTCACGATCATAGATGTTCTGTCTTCACGGCCTAAATTTACTTTATTCAATTGATTCTCCCCATTGGATATCGTGAGTCCTCGTCCTAAAACCCGAAAAAAAAAAAAAAAAAAAAAAAAAAAAAAAAAAAAAGCCCCATGCGCTTCATCTTCGTCGTACACCTCGTTTCTTCCCGTGACTGTAAATGCTTGCCTTCCCGAGCTCAATTGGCTCTCAATTGAAGAGAGTAGCGGTGAGGCTATGATGGGATTGAAAAGAGAAGGGGTAAAAAAAACGCCTTACATAAAATAGCCATCGAGACGACGCCACATCATGTAGGGGGAAGCGTTCGCCTGTTTTTGGTTTCTGAGTTGTTTAGGGTCGCCTTTTCAGCTCTAGGGCATGTTTTTGGCACAGCGAGCGTAAATATGTCCCAATTGACGTCACAAAGCAAGAACAAGGCCACGAACTCCAAATATCGATAGGTTTGAATGGCGTTGGGTCGAGCATATGTTGGTTTAGAGTGAGACTGCCTTTGCTCTTGGATCCATCATCTTCGTGGTTCCGCTTCGGTTGCGGACGAGAGAAAGCGCAAAGTTTGCGCATGATTGCACCCAGGTTAAGTTAGCGCCCAGTAGACCGGCACTCACTGAAATAAGGCAATTCGAACCAAGAGAACCAAGGAAAAGCAATTTGATGCTAGCACTGCCAACGTAACGTGGAAGCTTCTCAGCATATCAGCTCAAGGGTGAGTGAATTCGATAACCTGCTTCAAACGATCCTAGACTATCCTGCCCGCTCTCCCTTGCCCCGTGGAGGCAAGAACGTTGAGTCAAAACCTTGAGCCACACGAGAGAACTTGCCTTTTCCCAATACCCTCCAGCGTCTCAACCCGAACACCCCTTGAACACCCCTGCCCCAACGTCCACCACTACTCATGATAGGCCAACACACTCCCCAACCGTAAGCCAAGGTAGCGAAGAAGAAATACAAGTGAAGAAAGGTGATAAAGAAAAAAAAAGACGAAAAAATACCAGAAAAAGCCACAGGCATCAACCCCCACCCCCCCTTTCTCTTCATGCAAACAAGTGCACCTCCTCGCCCTTGTAGATGCTATCCAGAAGGTATCTGG